>JAUTDX010005920.1:0-23398 GCA_030844895.1 Ambrosia x helenae
CAAGGAGATCTTCAAGTGAGTCTGAACCCCAAGGCATTGCATTGTTTTGACCATTTAAACCATCAAAAACCGTCGATTGTGTATTTACAAAATTAGACGTTTGGTTCACGTGGAATGGCCCCGTGTAACTTGAAAACAAACGGAGAATTCTGTGATGACATCGTTCCAGGTGGACCATATCATTCAGCTGAAGACATACAGGGGTGTGTTTCCATCTTTAACCCATTCATAACAATCAGCTGCAATATTTCAATAATTGATCCAATAACCTCTTTGAAGCCAAGTCAACACACAATCGGGTAAAGTCAAACCCGACTTAATACTATTCAGCAAATTCTCATTTCGGTTGTGACAAGTCTGAAACAAAGCCCAATCAATAGTCAATCACCATCATTACATATACTAAAAGCATCACGCATTAGCAAGTTTTCTTGAAATCAAAATAGAGAATTAATATGGAATACGACTTTTAATATACAAAGAGAACTTAAGATTGCTGCAAATTGTTATAAATTGAAGCAACATATATCATATATCACTTACACTTTAATTAACAAACTCACAAAAGGGTTACTTAATACTTACACCAAAATTTAAACTTACTTTCACCTTTTTGTCAATGTATTTAGAAAATTCTACGTGACATACTTTCCATTTTCTACCATTGTATGTATTTTGATGACATGTTACACATTACAAAACCATTTGTACTAGCTCGTGCGAGCTTATGGGCAGAAAACTCGCGAGCCCAACCAATACCTCCGTTGACCAGTGGGACCAAGTAAGGTACAACTTATGCTAGGCCTAGCGTTTACAGAGACAGAAAACTCACGGGCCCAAACCAATACCCTTTACTAACCTAACCAGTGGGACCCAACCTAGTGCTCATGTACGAAAACTAACACAACTTATGCCAACCCTTTAGGGGCTAGAAGCAGAAACCAGTAAAAGCTGGATCAAATTTAAGATCTCTGCTAGAGGGAATTAGGCGCTTACCTTTTAATGTACAAAAAAAAGAGTGAAATTAAGTTACATAAACGCAAGAAAATGTCATAATGTGACAATATGGTTTAAAGCTAATAAAAATTCAATTGAGAAAAAAAAAATAAATGATTAGCTTAAAAACAAAGGCAAAAAGTTTATAACCATAGAAACAAAAAGAACATCATGATGCTTGCTACAGTAAGTTCAACTTTCTTAAAGATTTCTTAATCAAATAAAAGAAAGCTAACAAAATCAAATCCAAAACAAATAGCATCAATCATATCGACATCATAACTAATTTTGATCGAAAAAGAATACACAATATGATCCGATCGATGTGATGGATTTCGATAGTACGAGGTTTCGATTAGCTAACTAACCTTGGTTTCCTCGAATAGAGAAAGATTTGTATTGTCGTACGTACAGGGGACGTACGGAGCAACAAAAACTAAACGCCCCAATCCCCAATGAAATATCGCAATTATGTTATGAGAGACAAAAACACTGGGGTTTGGGTTTTGTTTTGTTTGTTTTATACTTTTATGTGTGTTTGTGCACTTGTGTTGATGGGATATCATCTTCACCCTTGGTGTCGATTACTTTTCTTAGAGTGGAAAATGTACGGTAATGATTAAAAATAAGTAATATCATTCATACATGACGATTTAACTTGTTTGATCTTAGACAGAAGTCACGAAACAAAATGGGCTTTAGATGGTGATGAGAATACAAGCTTCTTCCATGGAATGGTCAACTTTAACAACAATAGCAAGAGAGTGAAAGGCTTTCTGGTCAATGGGGAATGGTGTAACGACCCTACAAGGATAAAATGGAAGCAAGCAAGAAAATTCTTCGCAAACAAATTAGTGAACACCTATTTGTGCGTCCTAACTTCACATGCCACAACATTAAACAGCTTCATCCTTTAACCGCTGCGGGCATCATTGAACCTTTCTCCTTAGCCGAAATCAAAACCGCCATTTGGGATTGTGAGAGTGACAAAGCACCGGGTCCGGACGGCTTCAACCTTGGTTTTTTTAAACAGTTCTGGGAATCACTTAAAGACGACATTCTACGGGTATTTGAAGATTTCATGAGCATGGGGAATTTAGTCAGGGATGTGCAGCCTCTTTTTTAGTGCTTATTTCAATATGCACCGACCCATTGTCACTTATACGAGTTATGGCCCATTAGCCTCATCGGGTGTATTAGCAAAAATCATATCTAAAGTACTCGCAATACCGCATCCGGGCCCCTATGAAGGACATCATTTCGGTTAATCAGTCTGGTTTCCTTTCGCATTGTTAACATTCTTGATGGTCCACTCATCATTAACGAGATTCTTTCTTGGGCGAAATGAAAGTCAAAAAGCCTATCTTTTTTGTAACAACCGGCAAAAATAAGGTAATTCCGTACTAATTAATTAATATGTGATTAACGTAATTAAATGCAATTATATGTGGTTTAATTATCAAGGCCTTAGGAGATAGCAATTTCCAAATAATGCATAGGTATGCATACGTTTAATGGTAAAGCATGATTGGATCATGTGCGAATAAACTATCCGGTATGGACGTTGGCAATTACCCGGTAATAATTAAATAAACGAAAAGGATCCCGGACACCCAGGATATAAAATAAAGGGTATGTTCACAAATATAATGAGTTTTGGAACTCCAAAACCATAAGTGAAAACGTTTTGCACAAATCTCCGGTAACGAAATAAAATGCGCGTACCGCACCCGATACGCGTATAACTCATAATTTCACCCGGCAAAAGCCTAAATAACCAATCAACGCTTAAATTAGACTATATTTAAGGGTTATTAAAGGTATTTTTAATGTCCGAATAACGCGGTGATTAAAACCCGAAAAATACCCGAACGACACCCGAACGACGAGGGATTAAACATAACAAATATTGGGTAAATATTTGGAGTTGTGGACCCCACCCAAACCACAAAAGTGGCCGGCCTAAAGGCCTTACAACTTTCCATATTATAATTTTTTTTAGACAACCTATCTACACTAAAAGTTAAGCATGCATGGATTAGGAAAAGGTGTAAGACACACAAGTACAAAGCATGCACATCTCTTGTCCTTTCCTTATGAAAATTTCGGCCATAGGCCCTAATAATCCAAGACAATTGCAAGTAATCATGATCTAAAGGCATGCACATGCTTATAAGTGAATCTATATAAAGATTATGAAGGATTACAAGACTTAGCAAGATTTGCAAGAAACCTCCTACTCTACATACATATACACGGCAACACACACACCCACACATATAATCTTTCCAAAAATCCTAAGTACACAACTCAATCTTCTATAAGATTACTTGAATCTTTGGAAAGATTACCACCTTCCTTGCTCTCAAAACCCACGGCCATTATCCATCCCACTACTTTCCAAGGACATAGTATCAAAATTTGCAAATCTTAGATAGATTAAGTGTGATCTTGGGAAGAATTATAAGGATAGTTAAAGATAATAGCATGCACACTTGAAAGCAAAACAACTCTTCTTCTTTTCTCCATCTTGGCGTAAGTTTTACCCCTCCACCATACACATTTCTTTCAAGTTTTTACATCTCCAAATCACTCAAAACAATCCATCATCCAAACCCCTATTGTGTGTTTCAAGCTTGGAGCTTAACCATTAAGGAAGAACACACTAAACCCCTCTCAAAATCCAAGGTTTTGTCTTCCCTAGCCTTGTGCTAGTAGTAAGCTTCTTAACCTTGTTTTTGATTATTATTATTCATGTATGTGTTCTTAGAAGCAAGTTGTACATGAAGGGTTTAAAATGTGGTTTGAAACATAATCTTTAATAGGTTTTACATGAGTAAAGTAGATGATTAAAGATATGTAAATAAATCATGGATTTGATGATGATGATGTAGTGTTCTTGAAAATATATAAAATCTACACATACACTAAGTAGGATGATGTTTTGGTTAAGATTTGTGGAATAAACTGAATGTGTTAAAAAGTACTTTAATCATCTTAATATGATCATCTAAGGTATAATAATGGTGGAACATGTTAGAAGTTCAAGAATAAAGAAGATGAAAAATTAAAGTTAACTTACTTAGAAGAATGATATTTTGTTATAATGGGCAAATACATAAAACACACATACAAGTAGTCTTATATATGGAATATAAGACTAATAAAAGTGTTTTGATACAAAAATAACTTACCAATAAAAAGATGAATCTTCAAAGTCTACTATTTTGAGTGAAAAATGTTAACTTTGGAAGTTAGAGTGGAAAAATGCAACATTTGAAAGTTAAGGGACTAATATTGTAACTTTGAAAGTTAGAGGACTAAAATGGATATTTTAGAAACTATTAGTCCAAAAATACAAGGATGGAAAGTTTGGTGTCAAAAGTGTAAGTAATAATTTTAAGGATGATTTTGGTAAATACTAGTAGATACTTGGGTATTTTGTATAAAAGTATATTTTTGAAGGTTATAAAAATATGGATTTTATTAACATAAGGATTTTTATAAATAGAGATTTTATAAAAATATTAAACAAACTTGAGAAACTTATACAAAAATGAATACTTTTATATAAATGGGAATATAAAAGTGTTGGAAACATTTTTGTAGTTAAGTTAACAAGTTGGGTTAAAAATACATAAGTATTTCAAACCTTCCAAGTAACTTGTGTTAAGAGGAAGAAATATGGATAATATTTCTATAAAACACATGTTGGGAAAAACTTGGAAAAATTAACTATTCAAGCTAAGATATCAAACTAAAACCGTTAACGAACCGTAACGGACAAAACATGAGAAAAATGCCATTGCGGCAAGATGAGAAAAATATATATTTTAGGAAGTAAAATATATATATACTTCATGGGTGAAAAACTAATAAACACTTTCCTAAGTGTTGAAGGAATTATTCGTGGGAGAAAAATATAACGTAAACAAGTAAGACGTTAAACAAACGTATATACTTAACAAGAAAATTACACATTTATATATATATATACGCTCGTCTCGGCAAAATTCTAGTATATCTACTTAATGGGAAAGTAGATATGTGGGAAGGAAACCGAGACGAGTAGACAAAGATATATATATGTGTATGCCGCGCCGACAAGGCCCTAGTATATTTATTTGAATGGGAAAATAAATATACGGTATGGTGGGTTGAATCGGGTGTTAAGAATATACAATCGAACGACAAGATCTTAGCATATTTGTTTAAATGGGAAAACAAATGTGCGGCAAAGTGAGTCGGGTCGAGTGTTGAAATATATATTATATCGAGCGATGCGATCTTAAGTATAATTATTTAAATGGGAAAATAATTATATGTTAAGTGAAGTTGAGTCGATGATAATAAGGTACAAGTTAAGGAAATATTAACAAAAGTAATATATAACTTGTAACGCAAAGGGGTAATATAACGCCAACGAAACCTAGGATACGCGCTTAATTAAACGGGATTTGGAATAACTTGTGGTCGGGAGTTGGGTGTACAACTTGCCAAGGCACATGCACTATAGGGATAATGACTTATACGTCTAGGACGTTGTAGGTACGAGACCCTCTTTGCTATCTGCTTAGTACGCCGGACGTTGATTCAGGTGAGTCTCACGGCCCCATTTTAAACTATTTTTACGTTTTCGGGGGAAAGATATGTTAGGGAAAATGTTTGACGGATTAGTTACTTGAGGTGTGACCGCCACTCGGGGTTGAGTCCTCGCCTCTATAATCATTTATTCGAAGTATGAAACCGGAGGAATATTTGAATAGTACTATTGGTGCCTGACAAGGCCCACCCCTAATCGATAGCGTCGATTATGCATTAGTGTATGCCTGGGGTGCATATATTCTGAACTTAAGTCGTAGGATACCGAGTAACGACTTGGAGCGGGGCATTATTATTATATGTCTTGGTTTGATTATAGTCTCAAGTAGAGTATAGGAATTTGCAACTCCTATACATTGTCATAACATGGTATTTCCCAAGTATTCAAGTTTTGGAAACTAAAAACCTGTGAACTCACCAATATATTTATATTGACGAAATTTTAAACATATCTTTCAGGTAACTAAGTGAAGACTGACATGGCAGGCCGGGTCGTGGAATTCTCCTTGAGGCATCGGATATTTTGTGGGGTTTCACTCTTATTTCCCAAGGCTATGGGATATATTTGAGAAACCTCATCTATTATGTTAAAAACTATTTACTTGGTGTGTAATATATGAACAAGATTTGACGCCTAAATAAATGACCCGTTTTCTTAAAATTACTTGTGTTTAGCATTAACCTTGACTTTATGCTCTTGAACCGTCGCGCCACGTGTTTCCGCCATTGTCGTGGTGTGACAGAAAGTGGTATCAGAGCCAAGGTTATAGCGAACTAGAGTATTTTCTTTAAAAACTAGACTATAACCGGATTTGGTTCAAATAATAAAGTTTTCAAAAGAAAAATATGTAAAGATGCTAAACGCAATAAAGTAATTTTTCAAGAAGCATTGGGCATGAGGAGATTCCGACCAAGCCAGCCATGGGTATTGTTATGCATTAGCGTGAAATTAGAAGTTAGGAAGGTTACTGATAACGTATGCCATAACTATCTAATTCAAAAAAAAATTCATATATATTAGTACGGTTCTTTTGCCAGGGATGTCAGACACAGACGCAGGGAGCGTAGCACCGAGCTACGATAGCAGTATTCAGATTATCCCAGCGCCGCCAGCAGAGCCGATCGAGGTTGTGGTACTCGATTCGGAGGATGACGAGATGGAGATTGACGCCGCCGTGGAGGGCGCAGGAGGAGATAGCTCGGATGAGACTGACCGAGCGAGGACCCGGCGTGGGCCCCCCGCTGAGGGCGACGTGGCCGACCTACCTATGATCGAGGCACCACAGGCTGACTTGCCTATAGTGCCATTCCAGGCAGCGCCACTGCCAGTACTGCCCCTCCAGGCCATCAGAGACTTTCCAGAGGGCTGTGCAGGTCCATCGAGGCCTGTCCCCGCGCGGTCCGAGACCGTTGAGTCTCCCTATGACCGACACGCACCTATCGACCATGAGCCCTCACCTACCCCACTTATCCCCGTACCCCCGGGCATGATGCTCGTGCCCGTTCCCCGAGGGCACAACGGGTGGATTTCTGATGACTCCGACGATGAGTCGACCGCATCGGTGGAGCACATTGCTGTGCCGATCCCACCAGCAGACCAGGAGGAGCACGTCGCTCCGGTGATCGAGCATGCCCCTACTGCACCTGCTACCCACCCACCATACCCGAGCCCGTACACCAGGATGGGCCAGTTCCTACTGGGCACATCCTGGAGGGGAGCTCTGCCCGCAGCTCGGAGCTGCACCGGGCGGGCATGACGGCATACGCCACCGCGAGCCCTCCCACACCCACCATAGTGGTGTCCACCCCAGAGTGGGCCACTATCTCAGAGCCTCTCTTGGCCCCCTTGGCCGAGCTCGTACCACCACCCACCATAGCCATGACACTACCGATCCCCACTGTGCCCAGCATGCCACCTGCACCGTATCCCCTGGGTGCAGGGGACCCCTACATGATACCCCCACACTTTACCCCCAGTCCACAGGGTTTTGCCCCGATATTTTTCCACACACCGATACCAGACCCCTTTGGCCCATTCCCACCAGGTCACCCAGATATACCCGGACCATCCCAGCCACCTAGGATGACACCCCTATCTGGACCAGCATGGACCTCTACCATCACACTGGAGCGAGACTTTCAGACTCTCGCCAATACGGTGCAGCGCACCGTGAACCAGGTAGAGCAGCAGACACGATTGATGTGGACGCGGATGATCGATGCCCGTGATGCCTTAGCGCATTACGCGGAAGAGTTGTTGCGCATGGATGCGCAATGCGGGATTACTGGAGATGCGCATTTGGCACATCGACAGTTCTTATATGAGCGCATCACGGAGATTAGCAGGACTATCAGTGTGCATGCACCGCAGTATCAGTTCCCTCCGCCACCGCCACAGTAGGGATGCATCAGGGACGCACGGAAGAATCACCAGCTCATGTACATAGTAGCAGCAGTATGGTAGTATAGCACGGGTTATGACACTCGTCTGCATTTTGCCTAGCCGTACGGGTACGACGGCACATGATATGATGTTTTATTTATTTCAAAAACAATGTATTGTATGAGGGATGTATTCCCCATTTTGGTTATTATGAACAAGCATTGTACTAGTACTATTGAAATTAATGAAAAATCTTATTATTATGATGGTGAAATATGTTGTTGTCTACGATCAATATTGCTTACTCCATATATTGTGATTCGTGTGATTACGTGGTGATATGGTGTTGATTACTATTTATTCTGTATGATGTGTTGGTATGTTGTGGTGTGGATTATTCGTGATCAGATTCTGGTTTGTTATTTATATATTGTATAAATGTTTGCCAAATTAACCTTTGATAATTATTATTGAAGAAAATGGCACCAGCCACCAGAAGCAACAGCGGTGCAGACGGACTGCCCGCTACACCCGCTGAACTCGAGACACTGATCTCGGAGCGCATAGCCCGCGCCATCGCAGAACATGAAGCCGCCCGCTCTGAACACTCGCATGACAGGACAGGGAGCGAACGACGAGAAACCTCCCCTATTGGTAAGAGGTTTAAGAATAAATGAAAAAGTGATGGGAGAGTATTTCGAAACTCCTGTCCCATAATAACATACTACATTACTATTACAGGAACAGCCTCAGGAACGCGCGGCTGCACTTTCAAAGCTTTCTTGGACTGTAAGCCGATTAACTTCAACGGCACTGAGGGATCCATAGGCCTGGTCAAGTGGTTCGAAAAGACCGAGGCAGTTATCCGCATCAGTGGGTGCACCCCTCGAGAGTCCGTCATGTACGCCACCAACCTGTTTCTGGATCAGGCACTAACTTGGTGGAAATGACCAAGTACAGTCGTTAGGAGATGATGCTGCATACTCCCTGTCATGGGCGGCACTAAAAGAACTTATGATTGCCGAATACCGCCCGGCAAGTGAGGTACAGAAGCTGGAAACCGAATTCTGGAACCTTACTATGGTAGGAGCAGACGTTACTGGGTACACGTCTCGATTCCATGATCTCGCTCGACTAGTACCTCGTTTGGTTACACCAGAGACTAACAAGATAGAGCGCTACTTGTTCGGGTTAGCACCGCAGATACGCAGCATGGTCACCTCTTCCAAACCCACGACCATGCGCGAGGCTATTGATCTTGCACTGAGCCTCACTGAAGACGCTATCCGAATGGGTACCTTGATCCGACAGGTTTCGGGACTGAAAATTTCTGAAGCAAGCAGTGTGGAAGGTAAGAACCAGGGAACAAGTTCAGCAGTGGTGACGAATGAACAGGGAAACAAACCAAGGTTTGGGAAACGTAAACGGGAGGAAGGAAAGAAGGATGGAGCATCGGGTAGCTCCAACAAGAAGGGGAAAGGGTATGTCGCCACAGGGCGTGGGACGGTGGAAAACAGGGCAACTGGGGGAGAAATAATGGGTTGACATGTGGGAAGTGCCACCGATCGGGACACAAGATGGAAGAGTGCCGGTCAGGAGCACCGAAAAATGGAGGAGCTAGGCCCTGCTTCGCTTGTGGGTCACTTGACCATTGGAAGAAGGACTGCCCCAAGGTCAACAACCAAGCCCGCGGGCGGGCGTTTGTGATTGGAGCCGGTGATGCACGACAGGACCCCAATGTGGTCACTGGTACGTTTCCTCTTAATGGTCATTATGCCTCTGTATTATTTGATACCGGTGCAGACTTTAGCTTCGTATCCATTGAGTTTAAAAGACTACTTGGATTAAAAACTAGTAAATTAGATACGCCCTACTCCATAGAACTGGCTAATGGTAAAACTATTGAAACGAGAGAAGTAGCGAGGGATTGTAAATTAGAACTCCGTGGGCACGAGTTTGGGATTGATCTTTTACCAGTCGTATTGGGAAGTTTTGACATAGTTGTTGGCATGGACTGGTTGTCCGCGCACCATGCCGTCGTGGTTTGCAACGATAAAGTCATTCAAGTCCCTCTCGCAAGCGGTGAAACTCTCTCAATTCAAGGGGAAAAACACGGGACGCCGCTAAGGATTATTTCAAGCATGAAGGCTCGTAAGTGTCTAAGAAAAGGACTTGTCGCATTCTTGGCACACGTAGTGGACAAGAAGGCCGACGAGCGAAAGTTGGAAGACATTCCAGTAGCTAGAGATTTTCCGGATGTATTCCCAGAAGATTTGCCGGGGTTGCCACCACCTCGACAAGTCGAGTTCCGCATCGACCTCGTTCCTGGAGCTGCTCCCGTGGCGCGATCGCCATACCGCTTAGCTCCATCGGAGATGCAAGAACTATCCAGCCAGCTGCAAGAATTATTAGACAAGGGTTTTATAAGACCGAGTTTCTCACCTTGGGGAGCTCCCGTCTTATTTGTGAAGAAGAAGGATGGCACATTTCGCATGTGCATCGACTATCGAGAGCTGAACAAGCTAACCATCAAGAATCGCTATCCCCTCCCCAGGATCGACGATTTATTTGATCAGCTCCAAGGATCTAGCTTTTACTCCAAGATTGATCTAAGGTCCGGCTACCATCAGTTGCGTATCCAAGAGGAAGATGTACCAAAGACGGCCTTCAGAACCCGGTATGGACATTATGAATTTCTTGGTAATGCCGTTCGGCTTAACCAACGCACCAGCGGTTTTCATGGACCTAATGAACCGCGTGTGTAAGCCATACTTGGATAAATTCGTCATTGTTTTCATCGATGACATTTTGATCTATTCACGCACTAAGAAGACCACGAGAATCACCTTCGATTAATCCTCGAAGTATTACGCAAAGAGAAGCTATATGCTAAGTTTTCAAAGTGCGACTTTTGGATTCGAGAAGTCCACTTCCTAGGTCACGTGGTGAATGAGAAGGGCATACATGTCGATCCAGCCAAGATCGAGGCAATTAAAAATTGGGAAGCCCCTCGAACTCCTACCGAAGTACGACAATTTCTTGGCCTCGCGGGTTATTACAGAAGGTTCATCGAGGACTTTTCTAAGATAGCACAAGCTTTAACCATGTTAACCCAAAAGGATAAGAAGTTCGAGTGGACGGAAAAGCAAGAGGCAGCATTCCAATTACTAAAAGACAAGTTATGTGGCGCTCCGATACTATCACTCCCCGATGGTACGGAAGACTTTGTGGTTTACTGTGACGCCTCGCATCAAGGCTTAGGATGCGTATTAATGCAACGAGAAAAAGTGATAGCATATGCTTCCAGGCAACTGAAAATCCATGAGAAGAACTACACTACACATGATTTGGAATTAGGTGCAGTGGTATTCGCTCTCAAGATATGGAGGCACTACTTATATGGAACCAAGTGCACGATTTTCACTGATCATAAGAGTTTGCAACACATCTTTGATCAGAAGGATTTGAATATGCGACAACGGCGATGGGTTGAATTATTAAACGATTACGATTGTGAGATAAGTACCATCCCGGTAAGGCGAATGTCGTGGCTGACGCCTTAAGTCGCAAGGAACGGGTTAAGCCGTTGCGTGTTCGAGCTTTGGGTTTGACTATCCACACGAATCTGACTGAACGAATTCGTGAAGCTCAAGTTAACGCCCTTAAACCCGAAAATGTCAAGGGTGAAAGATTACGAAAGATGGTTGATTCACTAGAAACAAAAGCAGACCAGACACTGTATTTCATGAATAGAATTTGGGTTCCAGTATACGAGGGATTGCGTGAACTAGTATTGGCCGAAGCTCACAGTTCTAGATATTCGGTTCACCCTGGTGCAGACAAGATGTTCCACGATTTGAAGGAACTTTATTGGTGGCCAAATTTCAAGAGAGATATAGCGGCCTATGTTGCGCAATGTCTGACTTGCGCAAAGGTCAAGGCCGAGCATCAGAAACCATCCGGTTTGCTTCAACAACCGGAAATACCGGAATGGAAATGGGAACGGATCACCATGGATTTCATTACCAAGTTACCCAAGACAACAAGCGGCCATGACACGATTTGGGTAATCGTTGATCGATTGACGAAATCTGCACACTTCCTTCCGATTCGCGAAACGGACAAGTTGGAGAAACTGACCCGTTTGTACATTAAGGAAGTGGTGTCAAGACATGGTGTACCTATCTCTATCATCTCCGATCGGGATAGTCGTTTCACTTCAAGATTTTGGGAAAGTTTGAACGAAGCCCTCGGTACTCGCCTTGACATGAGTACCGCATACCACCCTCAAACGGATGGTCAAAGTGAACGGACCATCCAGACTCTAGAAGATATGTTGCGGGCATGTGCGATTGATTTTGGCGGAAATTGGGATACACACTTGCCATTGGCAGAGTTTTCTTATAACAACAGTTATCATACGAGCATTCAAGCTGCACCGTTTGAAGCTCTGTATGGACGCAAGTGTCGATCTCCGCTATGTTGGGCGGAAGTTGGAGAGAAACAACTCACCGGGCCCGAAATTGTTCAAGAGACCACGGACAAGGTCTTTTTGATAAAGGAACGCCTCAAAGCGGCCCGTGACCGCCAGAAAAGCTATGCTGATATGAGGCGAAAGCCTTTAGAGTTTCAAGTCGGAGACAGGGTCCTACTAAAAGTGTCACCTTGGAAAGGTGTCGCGCGCTTTGGGAAGCGCGGAAAACTGAACCCGCGATACGTAGGACCATTTGAAATCTTGTCCAGGGTAGGCCCAGTGGCATACAAACTCAAGTTGCCTCAAGAGCTCAGTGGAGTACACGACACATTTCACGTGTCAAACTTGAAGAAGTGTTTATCCGACGAAAACCTCATCATCCCTGCTGAAGAAATCCAAATTGACGACAAGTTACATTTTGTTGAAGAACCAATCGAGGTAACCGATTGGAAGGTCCAAAAACTAAGACGCAGCAAGATCAGATTGGTCAAAGTGCGCTGGAATGCCAAGCGTGGACCGGAGTTCACGTGGGAAAGGCTGGACCGGATGAAGCAAAAATACCCCGCCCTATTCGAGAAGACACCTGTACCGGAGAACTCGAAGTGAATTCCGGGACGGAATTCTCTTAACGGGGGGAGAATGTAACAACCGGCAAAAATAAGGTAATTCCGTACTAATTAATTAATATGTGATTAACGTAATTAAATGCAATTATATGTGGTTTAATTATCAAGGCCTTAGGAGATAGCAATTTCCAAATAATGCATAGGTATGCATACGTTTAATGGTAAAGCATGATTGGATCATGTGCGAGTAAACTATCCGGTATGGACGTTGGCAATTACCCGATAATAATTAAATAAACGAAAAGGATCCCGGACACCCAGGATATAAAATAAAGGGTATGTTCACAAAATATAATGAGTTTTGGAACTCCAAAACCATAAGTGAAAACGTTTTGCACAAATCTCCCGGTAACGAATAAAATGCGCGTACCGCACCCGATACGCGTATAACTCATAATTTCACCCGGCAAAAGCCTAAATAACCAATCAACGCTTAAATTAGACTATATTTAAGGGTTATTAAAGGTATTTTTAATGTCCGAATAACGCGTGATTAAATCCCGAAAAATACCCGAACGACACCCGAACGACGAGGGATTAAACATAACAAATATTGGGTAAATATTTGGAGTTGTGGACCCCACCCAAACCACAAAAGTGGCCGGCCTAAAGGCCTTACAACTTTCCATATTATAATTTTTTTTAGACAACCTATCTACACTAAAAGTTAAGCATGCATGGATTAGGAAAAGGTGTAAGACACACAAGTACAAAGCATGCACATCTCTTGTCCTTTCCTTATGAAAATTTCGGCCATAGGCCCTAATAATCCAAGACAATTGCAAGTAATCATGATCTAAAGGCATGCACATGCTTATAAGTGAATCTTATATAAAGATTATGAAGGATTACAAGACTTAGCAAGATTTGCAAGAAACCTCCTACTCCTACATACATATACACGGCAACACACACACCCACACATATAATATCTTTCCAAAAATCCTAAGTACACAACTCAATCTTCTATAAGATTACTTGAATCTTTGGAAAGATTACCACCCTTCCTTTGGCTCTCAAAACCCACGGCCCACTTATCCATCCCACATACTTTCCAAGGATTTCCATAGTACTTCACAATCTTTGCAAATCTTAGATAGATTAAGTGTGATCTTGGGAGATATTATAAGGATAGTATAAAGATAATAGCATGCACACTTGAAAGCAAAACAACTCTTCTTCTTTTCTCCATCTTGGCCGTAAGTTTTACCCCTCCACCATACACATTTCTTTCAAGTTTTTACATCTCCAAATCACTCAAAACAATCCATCATCCAAACCCCTATTGTGTGTTTCAAGCTTGGAGCTTAACCATTAAGGAAGAACACACTAAACCCCTCTCAAAATCCAAGGTTTTGTCTTCCTAGCCTTGTGCTAGTAGTAAGCTTCTTAACCTTGTTTTTGATTATTATTATTCATGTATGTGTTCTTAGAAGCAAGTTGTACATGAAGGGTTTAAAAGGTGGTTTGAAACATAATCTTTAATAGGTTTTACATGAGTAAAGTAGATGATTAAAGATATGTAAATAAATCATGGATTTGATGATGATGTAGTGTTCTTGAAAATATATAAAATCTACACATACACTAAGTAGGATGATGTTTTGGTTAAGATTTGTGGAATAAACTGGAATGTATTACAAAGTAGTGTTAATCATCTTAATATGATCATCTAAGGTATAATATATGGTGGAACATGTTAGAAGTTCAAGAATAAAGAAGATGAAAAATTAAAGTTAACTTACTTAGAAGAATGATATTTTGTTAAAATGAGCAAATGCATAAAACACACATACAAGTAGTCTTATATATGGAATATAAGACTAATAAAAGTGTTTTGATACAAAAATAACTTACCAATAAAAAGTTGAATCTTCAAAGTCTACTATTTTGAGTGAAAAATGTTAACTTTGGAAGTTGGAGTGGAAAAATGCAACATTTGAAAGTTAAGGACTAATATTGTAACTTTGAAAGTTAGAGGACTAAAATGGATATTTTAGAAACTATTAGTCCAAAAATACAAGGATGGAAAGTTTGGTGTCAAAAGTGTAAGCAATAAACTTCTAAGGATGATTTTGGTAAATACTAGTAGATACTTGGGTATTTTGTATAAAAGTATATTTTTGAAGGTTATAAAAATATGGATTTTATTAACATAAGGATTTTTATAAAATAGAGATTTTATAAAAATATTAAACAAACTTGAGAAACTTATACAAAATGAATACTTTTATATAAATGGGAATATAAAAGTGTTGGAAACATTTTTGTAGTTAAGTTAACAAGTTGGGTTAAAAATACATAAGTATTTCAAACCTTCCAAGTAACTTGTGTTAAGAGGAAGAAATATGGATAATATTTCTATAAAACACATGTTGGAAAAAACTTGGAAAAATTAACTATTCAAGCTAAGATATCAAACTAAAACGCGTTAACGAACCATAAACGGACAAAACATGAGAAAAATGCCATTGCGGCAAGATGAGAAAATATATATTTTAGGAAGTAAAATATATATATATACTTCATGGGTGAAAAACTAATAAACACTTTCCTAAGTGTTGAAGGAATTATTCGTGGGAGAAAAATATAACGTAAACAAGTAAGACGTTAAACAAACGTATATACTTAACAAGAAAAATTACACATTTATATATATATATACGCTCGTCTCGGCAAAATTCTAGTATAACTACTTAATGGGAAAGTAGATGTGTGGGAAGGAGAACCGAGACGAGTAGACAAAGATATATATATGTGTATGCCGCGCCGACAAGGCCCTAGTATATTTATTTGAATGGGAAAATAAATATACGGTATGGTGGGTTGAATCGGTGTTAAGAATATACAATCGAACGACAAGATCTTAGCATATTTGTTTAAATGGGAAAACAAATGTGCGGCAAAGTGAGTCGGGTCGAGTGTTGAAATATATATTATATC
Organism: Ambrosia x helenae; assembly: GCA_030844895.1. NCBI lineage: Eukaryota > Viridiplantae > Streptophyta > Magnoliopsida > Asterales > Asteraceae > Ambrosia > Ambrosia x helenae. Next base: position 16,025 of record JAUTDX010005920.1, read on the forward strand.
GAGCGATGCGATCTTAAGTATAATTATTTAAATGGGAAAATAATTATATGTTAAGTGAAGTTGAGTCGATGATAATAAGGTACAAGTTAAGGAAATATTAACAAAAGTAATATATAACTTGTAACGCAAAGGGGTAATCTAACGCCAACGAAACCTAGGATACGCGCTTAATTAAACGGGATTTGGAATAACTTGTGGTCGGGAGTTGGGTGTACAACTTGCCAAGGCACATGCACTATAGGGATAATGACTTATACGTCTAGGACGTTGTAGGTACGAGACCCTCTTTGCTATCTGCTTAGTACGCCGGACGTTGATTCAGGTGAGTCTCACGGCCCCATTTTAAACTATTTTTACGTTTTCGGGGGAAAGATATGTTAGGGAAAATGTTTGACGGATTAGTTACTTGAGGTGTGACCGCCACTCGGGGTTGAGTCCTCGCCTCTATAATCATTTATTCGAAGTATGAAACCGGAGGATATTTGAATAGTACTATTGGTGCCTGACAAGGCCCACCCTAATCGATAGCGTCGATTATGCATTAGTGTATGCTGGGGTGCATATATTCTGAACTTAAGTCGTAGGATACCGAGTAACGACTTGGAGCGGGGCATTATTATTATATGTCTTGGTTTGATTATAGTCTCAAGTAGAGTATAGGAATTTGCAACTCCTATACATTGTCATAACATGGTATTTCCGAAGTATTCAAGTTTTGGAAACTAAAAACCTGTGAACTCACCAATATATTTATATTGACGAAATTTTAAACATATCTTTCAGGTAACTAAGTGAAGACTGACATGGCAGGCCGGGTCGTGGAATTCTCCTTGAGGCGTCGGATATTTTGTGGGGTTTCACTCTTATTTCCCAAGGCTATGGGATATATTTGAGAAACCTCATCTATTATGTTAAAAACTATTTACTTGGTGTGTAATATATGAACAAGATTTGACGCCTAAATAAATGACCCGTTTTCTTAAAATTACTTGTGTTTAGCATTAACCTTGACTTTATGCTCTTGAACCGTCGCGCCACGTGTTTCCGCCATTGTCGTGGTGTGACATTTTTCCTCAAAGTCGATCTTGAGAAGGCGTTTGATAGTGTGAATTGGAGTTTCATCCTGGAAGTCTTAGCACAAATGGGCTTCCCGATAGGTGGCGTAAATGGATTAGCGGGATACTTAAATCGGCACGAGCATCGGTTCTTCTCAATGGCTCACCCTCATGGGAATTCCAATGTCACCGTGGTGTGCGACAAGGCGATCCGCTCTCGCCCTTTCTCTTCATTATTGCAATGGAAGCCTTATCATGTTTTATGAAGAAAGCCGAAGACACCAATCTCATTAGTGGAGTTTCTCTTCCTCACATGGGCCTACCATATCCCACTTAATGTATGCAGATGACGTCATGGTGATAGGGGATTGGGAGGAGTCCAAAATCTGCAATGTGATTCGGCTCTTTAGGTGCTTCCACCTCCTTTCTGGCCTAAAAATTAATTTGCGCAAATCTAATCTTTTTGGCATTGGGGGTCACCGAGTCCATTGTTGAAGGGATCGCCCAACGTATTAGGGTGAGCAAAGGTTCGTTTCCTTGCAAGTACCTAGGTGTACCAATCGGGGCTAATATGAATCAAGCAAAACATTGGAAGTGTGTAATAGACACTTGAAATACTCGGCTCTCCAAATGGAAGGCCAAATCATTATCTTTCGGCGGGCGAGTTGTATTGTTGAAAGCGGTCTTAGATAGCCTACCAATTTATCACTTCTCCCTATTTCGTGCACCGAAATGCGTCATTGATCACCTAGAAAAATTGAGAACACGTTTCTTTTGGGGTGGATCCGAAGATAAAAACAAAACCTCTTGGGTGTCATGGGAAAAGGTAATTGGTCCGAAAAACAAAGGAGGTATTGGGCTCAGTTCTCTTCAACACATGAATTTGAGTCTTCTCCTAAAATAGTGGTGGCGTTTCAAAAACGGAAGATTCAAGTTTATAGAAATCAGTGATTTGCTCGATACATCATAATGATCGTGCATGGACACCAATCAAAGCGACTATACCGGGGTTTGGAATGCTATATTTAAAGTGGGTAAGGATTATGAAAGCTTAAACATCCAGGTTGACAGTTTATTCTATGGGGTACTCGGTAATGGGTTGCACATACGGTTTTGGCTTGATCGCTGGCTCGGGGAAACTCCACTCAGGTACCAATTCCCAAATTTATCTATATCTATAATCTATATCTATATCTATAATACATTATAAAGGAGGAGTGATGTACCATATTGGAATTTTGACATGGGTACAATTTTTAAAGCAAACAAGTATAAGAGAATAAAGCTTATTACATAAGGGTATTATAGGCATCTAGGTGACAATTAAGACACTTAGGAGGGTAATCTAGACATTTTACCCCCCCCCCCCTTTTCCTGTGCAATATACAAAATGTTCCATCCTTGCCCTTGTCTGTCCTCGTGTATCATTCAGTTGTTCTTCTGGATGTATTGCAACTTCGTAACCCCCAATCACCATGACCAAATCATTAATTCGTAATTCCAATCATCAGAAAACCGCCCCATAATTGCTTTCGGCTTGATCTGCTTGATCACTTAATTGGACTTGAAGCGCTCTATCTCCCCCCTTCGCGTTAAAATCAATTGCTGCCCTTGACCCTCACTTTGTTCACGTTCCTTCTTAAATGAATCAGGCATTTACAGTAATTTCAATCACACAACCTTCACTCAACTTGTGAAACCGTCCCTTTCAATGCCGAATTCAATTGTATGAAACCAAACCTTTCACCTTATACTAATACCGCCTAATGCTCATTCGAATATTTTCAGGTTTTGTTTGTTTCGTTTTCTAGGTTTTTGGAGATCTGTTCGTTGATGATGATGGTGATCCGACAATTGAACCTAATGTATCTCACTTATATTGTAAGCAATTTCACCATTCAGTAAGGTAATTATGGATTGTCACATTCATCATTCAGTTTTGATTATTGTTTGTAATTATGGATTGTCAATTTTCAATTATGTAATGAAGTTTGGTTGCAGTAATTAGTAAGAATTTTGGTTTGTTAAGTAAGTTAATTATGAATTTGAGTATGTAATTGTTTATGTTCAATTCTTGTGTTTTGATTTTTAATTAGTAGTTTTCATTAGGTTAGTGGTTACTGTCAATGATAGTTTGGAGAATATATTAATATTGTCATTATAAGTTTTATATGATTGTAATTACTTCTGAGTATAATTATTATTATAGTTATTGTTATTGTTATCATGTTGTGGAATCTTGATTATGATTGAAAGATTACAATGGCAGTTTAGGACAGGTTGAAAATGCAAGGAGACACCTTTTTTTAAGGAGTTTCAGCCCGAACCCGAACGAGGCTCAAAAGTTGCAGTTAGTTGAAAAACATTTGATTAAGTGTACTGATTCTAGACGGGTGCGCGAGCGGGGCAATGTGTTAAAAGAAGCCTGCTGCGATTACATCTAGAGCGGATGCATGTGCGCAGGTAGAATTTATTGTTTTGGAAATAGGTTATTGAATTATAAACATTGTTGTAAAGAAACTGAATGTGTTTATTTGTATCGAACTTTCAGTTGTTCGCTTGCAAAGCTGAAGCATTGTTGAAACTCCATCGATTAGATGTGCGGCTTCGGTTATTTCACATTTGCCTAAATTTGAGGCATGTAGTAGTAGCCTTTCCTGTTCTCAAGTGAAGTTTTTGGGATGCAATCGTAGGCGTACGTTTTGTTTGTTCGTGCTCAGATCGATCTGTCATTGGGAAGGTGATTATCTTAAAGCTTTGATCCTTTTAAAGTTTTTTAATATAGAAACAATTCAGTTGATGTTTGGATAACACATTCTTGTAAAAACTTATCTGATTAATTCCTTAAAATGTCTTTTTTGGGTCATTTTAATATATGAGTTTCTTAATTCGTCAAACACTCAAACGTGTGAGTGATTATCGGGTTCTCACTATTCAATTTACATAATCACTTTCAGAATGTGTGTTGAAACATCCTTATTTTTTTTTGTTTAATTGCTTACTTTGAAACATTTTCTTTTTCTTTTTAGAAAGTTATCGTCCCAACTAAAGGTACCAACATACAAGACATGGATGTATTTGATGAGCATCTCGTGCTCTATCTTAACAAAGATGATTCCCCTATGATTTGTTCCATCAAAATGTCTATTCAAGTCAGTGACAAGGTATGTAAGATGCACATGATTCTATTTTAATATGTTTACAGTCATATTATAATATGTTGTTTTGTACTTGTAGAAAGAAATGGAGATTGATGCCCTTGATCCATGGCGTTTCCCTATGCCCTTAAATTCAGTAGTGTTAATCCGGGCTCAAATCATGACTTCATGAGCTCAGTATATATCGAGTGGTGCTTTCATCTCCGGTGGTATAAGCTATTATAATTAAATGAAATACTGAATATTTCAATATGGACACTAATAATTAAATAATTATGAATTACAAGGCAAAATGATATCATTGCATATGCCGGATTTAGTTATTGACTATGACATGTCGACAAGAACATTCTCTATTGTGCATCAAAAAAGACGTATTAGGCATTTCTTCAAAAGCGCAGAAAAATGAAGCACATGAATGGGTAAGCATTTCAAATTCATATTTATGTGAAAGAAAAGAAGTTATTTCACATGATGGTACAATGGTCTGTTAACAATATTATATTCTCATAAAGCCCATAAAATGGGTCAATCTCCTGGTATCATACATGGGTATGGATCATACGGTGAAATTTTGGAAAAAAAAGTTGGTCTGCTGAACGGCTGAGCTTACTTGACCCTGGTTGGGTGGTTGCGTTTGCGGATGTCAGGTATTTTTCGTTTTGTGAAACAATGAATGTATACATTTTGTTTTTTGATGTAGGTATACTAGGGGATGAACACATGAACCCTAACATGACCCATATATTAATTCTTGTTGTCAAACTTGATCCTAACATAATCTAACCAACTGCTGTAAGGCTGAGCTGATGTGCCATGGTGACTGTTTTATATCTTCTGCAGAGGTGGGCGCTGGCAGTGATCCATTATGGCACAAAAATGGCAGTAGATTGCACAAATTAAACTCCATAAACGATTTTATATCATGCGGAAAGTATCTTATAAATGAAGGTTATGTTCACAAAGACCAACTTGGTGCAATCGGGCATAGTGCTGGCGGTCTTCTTGTTGCTTCCGCCATCAATATGCATCCAGATTTATGCAAAGCTGTTATTTGAAGGTAATATTCTAAACTCGGAATTTAATCGTATAGCTGATATTTTTTTTTGAAGGAAACCTTTTTATAAATTATATTCATTATTACTTGACAATTATTAAGTGTTGTTACACAGGGGTAAATTATATTCAAGATGATGAATGAAAGCCTTCTTCTTAAACGGTGGTGGGGTTTAAACGTGAGGGGTCGGCGTTATGACATAGAGTTGTTGATGCCATTCATTCTAAAAGTCGTTCTTGGTCGTTTCTGCCCATTAAATCTGGAATTAGTGGTTCGTGGAATAGGATTAATAATATTGATAAAGAGTTGTGGAATGCAGACATTGATGCTAGATGTTTACTAAAAGGGTGTAGTTCGTAATGGCGAAAGTATAAGGTTTTGGTTAGATAGGTGGGTCGGAGATACTATTCTTATGGGTCGGTTTCCTAATTTATTTGCTCTTGAAAATAATAAGAGTGCAACCGTGCTTATGCGAAGTCAACTGCAGGTGGGATTGGAAGCGTCATCCTACGTCAGCTGATGAAACAGCCGAGAATGCAGCAGTGTGCAGTGATTGTTGGGACTCTGCAGTTGACTTCGGATGTTGACTCCTGGAGGTGGGAGCTTACGCCAGATGGGGAGTTCTCTGTTGCTTCCTGTCGTACTCTTCTTACTCAACATGGGGGTCCCCTACTATCCGTTCGATTGGGTGAAAGGCGTGCCAAGGAAAGTTAGTATATTCGGATGGAGAGCAGAGCAAGACAGATTACTTACTTTAAAGGGATTGGCGCAGAGAAATGTGGTTCAAGGCACGACTGTTTGCAGGTTATGTACGGATGGAGACGAGGACGCGGACCATTTGTTTACCTCATGTTACGTAGCAGTGGTTTTTGTAGCAAAAGGTGAGGTGTGTAACACTCCGCAGGTATACGCGGCCAATGTCCATGACCTTCTTTCTGTTTATAAAGAATTGGAGCCGAATGGTAAAAAAAGCAAAGTATTTAGAGTGGTTATTCTTGCGACTTGTTGGGTGTTGTGGAAAGCAAGGAATGATCTTATCTTCGCGGGTAAGCGTCTACACACATTGATGGTAGTTTTGGGAGATTCAGGCCTTCACGTTTATTTGGATCAAACAGCGGCTGAATCAGACTAGGCTGACTTGGGCGAACTGGGGGTGTTTCAACTTAACTGAACTGAACTGGGCTGGCTGGTTCGTTTTCTCGATACAAACTTTGATTTAGAATCTTGAAACTTGATATCGATCTTTTGTTTAGTTCAAAGGTTTACCAAGATTGCTGGACTGGTGGTTTTGTTTGACCCAAGCTGATCCCGTTCAGTTTTGTTTTAATTTTTTAATTTTAATCATGTTATTTAAAGAAGAAATCATGTACAAGGTGACTTAAACGGGGCTGTTGCTCACTGTAACAATTTTAAACTTATTTAAAAAATTAACATGACTGATTATCAATTTTAAACTCCTTTAAAAAATGGAATGGACTTAGAACTTTAATTTACTGGAACATATTTGTCTTTATTTATCAATTTTAAACTCCTTTGTATATTTTGATATATCATATATCAAGGTAAACCTCAGTGAGGCCATTTGATCTTCTAAGCTCTAGGGGTGCAAACGAGTCGGGGGTCGAGCTAAGCACGAGCTCGAGCTCGTAGATAGTTTTTCTAAGCTCGAGCTCGGGGCGTTTATTATTTGTTAATTAAATTATACTAATTATAATTATAATTAGTATTTTAATTTATTCATGATTTTATAAAGATTCATTATTATCATTTAAATATATATTTAATATATTAATAAGAAATTATTAAAATAGATGAATCTTTTGGATGAAATCTTGATGAGATATAGCTATTGTGCAGTTTCACTGCTACTACTCTGGGTTTTGAAGCTAAAAGGTTGGGTTAATGGCTGAATTGTTTATGTTATTTAAGACCTTAAATATTGGAGAGATATTAAAGGATCTTGTGTTGATGTTGCAGTTAGTGAAAGCATTCAGAATGTGTGTAGTGAACTGGTAATATAAAAATATTGTTGGAAAGTTGAAAACAATTTGATTGCTTACCTAACTCAGGAGTAGCATTCTTGGTTCCAACCCTTATTTTCCAA
>JAUTDX010005921.1:0-15136 GCA_030844895.1 Ambrosia x helenae
TACGCTTGGCCGAAAACTGCCAAGGATTTGTGGGTACATTCATTTGATTGTTCATTGGTTGATTATATTGTTGTCTTGGTTGATTCAGATGTCCCCACGGGTCAGCCATGTGTATAGTTCAATAATAGTTGGATACAACCATACCCAGTAAAAATCCCACAAATAGCGAACTATTGGTAGGGTCTGGGGAGGGTGGGATGTAGACAGACCTTACCTCTATCCTGAGAATAGAGAGGCTGCTTTCAAAGAGACCCTCGGCTTCCAAAAAAAAAAAAAAAAAAGATATATCCTACGATAAGATATAATAATTTTAAACTACCAATATCAGAGATGGTGAAAAGAAATATGGAAAAAAGGAAACGAAATGCAACTAAACCTATAATGCACAATGAGACAGTCACATGTAAAGATCAACAAAAATGTGTATGAATATCTTATTTCCTATGACTCATCTAAAAACGCAAAGGACCCTATCCTAACAATCTTTTACCTTAATCCTTTGTCTCCACAAGTTCCTATCCTGGACCAGGTCCTCAGAGAGGTGTAACTCTTGAAAATCTTTCCTAATCCTCTTGTCCCAAGTCAACCTGGGCCTACCCCTACCCCTCCTCCCCTCCACAATGAGGTTTCCACCGCCCTAACTTGCTCTATCGTCTGTCTCCTCTTCACATGCCCAAACCACCTCAATCTCCCCTCTTTTATCTTATCGGATATAGTTGCTATTCCCAACCTTTCTCTAAGAACCTCATTTCTTATCCTGTCTAACCTTGTGTGCCCACACATCCACCTCAGCATCCTCATCTCTGCTACGTCCATCTTATATGCATGTGTTTTCTTGATGGCCCAACAATCCGTCCCATATAACATAGCAGGTCTAATTGCTGCCCTATAAAATTTCCCCTTTAATTTAACAGGAAACCTCCTATCACACAACACCCCAGTGGCTGCTCTCCACTTACGCCATCCAGCCTGGATGCGATGTACTACATCACTATCAATCTCCCCATCCCTTTGTACAAACGATCCTAAATACTTGAACTTAGTCACCTGCGGAACCACTTGACCTTCAATGGTAACCTGGGTGTCCTCATCATTCTCTACGCCACTTGAAATCACAATACAAATACTCAGTCTTAGATCGAATAATCTTAAGACCTTTGCCCTCTAAAGCTACTCGCCAGTCCTCTAACTTCTCATTTAAGCTCTGTTTACTCTCTGCAACTAACACAATATCATCCGCAAAAAGTAAACACCACGGCACCGCCTCTTGAATCACCTTTGACAACTCATCTAAGACAATAGAAAAAAGGAAAGGGCTCAAAGCAGACCCTTGGTGGAGTCCTACCTCCACAGGAAAAAATCAGTATCTCCTACCGGTGACCGAACGCTAGTCTCAGTCCTAACATACATATCCCTTATTAAGTCTAAATACTTCCTAGGAATTCCTCTACTCTCTAGACTTCCCAAATCAGCCTACGAGGTACACTATCGTATGCCTTTTCTAGGTCAATGAAAACCATATGTAAGATCCCGCTTTTTCTCTCTATATTTTTTCCATCAATCTCCTTAAAATGTGTATCGCTTCGGTAGTAGACCTCCCTGGCATAAAACCAAATAATAGTTGGATACTTAGGTGAATTTTGGTTTCAGCACTGCTACACACGAGTAGGCTTATACACACGAGTAGAACACATAGTTAGGAAGCTAATCATGTGTTTTTTAGGCAATTAGAAGTCTACACACGTGAACAGTTGAGCGAGTAGGAGATTTAAGGCAATTAGGGTTAACCAGGCGATTAGAGTTCTAATCTTGTGAAAAGGACACAAGTAGCACTCTAATCATGTGAAATAGGACACGAGTAGCTTTCCTAATCGCTTGAAGAGTTCCTAATCGCCTGTTGCAGGTCTGAGAAGTTGTTTTGCATGAAAACCATCATTTTTGCTTCAAAATATATCAAAAACAACTGTGTTTGATTCCCAAATGAGTAGGAAAGTTGTAAAAACACTTTTAGAATAAACCCTAATAAAAAACACATGTTTTTAACCATTAAAACACACTTAGATTTTGAAAAATGTTGTTTTTATGAGAAACTCAAAGTTTCAAACTTTCAAAACAGTTTTTTGATAAAAATACCAACTTTTAATCCCAAAACTCATTGTTCTGAATTCATTTTGCTATCAAAACACTCGTGATTAGAGCCAAAGCTCTGATACCACTTGTAGGATCGACTTTCGGACAACCCGATAATCACGAGTTTCACTTTTTAGTGTGCGGAATCCATTAACTAGTGTTCGGACGACAAAAAGGATATGAAACTAAAATAAACGAAGTATCAACACACACAAGAATATGGTTAAAAGGCTGGATTGCATTGAATTTAGAGCACAGGTGATTACAAGACAATCTCAGACCTTCAACCTAGGGCAAGGTGCTTGGGGAATGTGTGATGTAACAGCTTAATGATTAGGGCAATGATTGAGAGGCTTTTATACCTGACCCACTCGTCCAGGGTGCTAGGGTGAGTAGGATCCTATCAGGCGAGTACGGGGGGCGATTAGCAACCTAATCCTGTTGATTTTGCTACTCGCCCTTACAGCCCTACTCGCCTGTATTGCCAATCACCACATATACGACTCAAAAAACACACCTAAGCACCCGTAATACAATCCAAACATCACCTATACTAGGCTAGGGACATCGTGTACTAACATGTTCAAATAATTCCCACCCATCCAATTGCGTAAATCCGTCTTGATTTCATTTTAGAAAAAAACACCTCTCAACGGTTGCGGTTGCAGCCGGTAAAAGCAACGCTAACTCCAATACCCGACAAAACAAAGGAAAAGCATTTTGTTTTCCAGTTCCACCATTACACGAGCAAGGTCACACATTGTGTCCATTTGAATATATGACCTCGTGATTGAAAAGCTTTTTTTCACAAGATTGCTCTTCTTATGTCATCTATTTGATTAGGGTGATTGTTAGCAATGGGTGTTTATGGGACCCAAAGGAAGAGCATTCAAATTAGGAGTGTTCATCAGCCGAGCCGAGCCATGTCAAGTTCGGGCTTGACTTGGTTATTAACCGAGTTGAAAACCAAAGCTCGGGCTCGCTTGGGTTATCTCAAATTTAAAATAAAAAGAACAATAAATTTCAAAATTCAATTGTTTAAAAAAATTATTCAGTAGTTTCAAAATAGTATATATAAACAACAAATTGTCAACCCAAAAAACAAATTATAATTTATAATATAAACAAATCAATTATAAACACAAATATAATTTATAACATAAACAATAAAATAAACACTTATAGACACAAAATATAGTTTATAATTGTTGGACCGAAAACGTGAATCACTAACTTCACACAAAACCGAGTGCGGAAATCCAAGGTTTAAGCTGGGTTTCAAGTTTAACTTTGAAGAACAAGACGAACAATAAAAAACACACAAGAACAACATAAAGATTTGGTTTTAATGCTCAACTTTTTTTTTTTTGATAAAATAGAGCTCTGGTGTTAGACAACAAGAACAAACATAAAACCTGACCAAATCTACCTTCACACATTTGTGTGGCTGATAGTGACAAGAACAACTAGGTTTGTTGTCAACATAATCTATATATAGCCTCTGCCTTCGCCCAGGACCTTAGGACGAAGGGGTTAGCTTCACACGAAGAGGTCCAGGTGAAGGAAGAGCCTTTTGCATGTTATGCCAAACAAAGGGTGAGCCCTTCGTGTCTCCTGGACCTCTTCTCTTGGACCATTACAAACACTAAAAACGACATATAAATGAGCTAGAAACATCAAATAAACGACTAATTGTTATTCATACTAGGCTAGGGACATATTAACATGTACTAATAGACTCCCCCTTGGACCTAGCTAGTATGTCTGTTTTGGGCTATGTTATTAGAGGTTTGCGTCTGTCTTGGCCCATTAATTTTTTTTGGGTTTGTCTAGTGGTTTAGCTAGTGGGTTTCGGCCTATTAGGCCTATGTAACTAAACCACCATGATAATTATAAATAGGGGGTTTTTAAGTCTTTTGTGGGTTGCTAATTGTTTTGCTTTTGCTCTCTTGTAATCGGATATTTTATGTACCAGACGCTTCTTAGAAACCATGTGCACTTAGTAATCAAAATCATTTTGTTCACTAGTTTCTTCTTTGTTCTTACACTCAATCTTACAGAAAAAGAAAAAAAAATAAAAAATAGAATAAATTCTGATAAGGAGACGTCTGGGAATCCTTTAAGAGCAAAAAGATCATGAATGCCAAAACCCTATTCTCAAAGAGAATCGCTCTAAGGTATCAAATCATATACCTAAAGCATCGTACCGTGAAAAATCAAAAATACGGTATTGACTTGAACCCTGGTCTGGATCTCATTGGTCTCTCTGCTGCAGCGTTCTTGCAGACCTGATCACCACTGAGTCCATTCCTTGTAAATACGGATGACGACAGCTTATTCACTTGTTACGAGGAGCTTTGTGCATGCCTTGACGCGGGAATATGTCGCGTGTGCGGGGAATACCTTTAATCAGTATTAATATTACCTTAACGTATCTAAAGTGCCTAGCGATAAAAACTTGATTTTGAGTTTAGATGGACAACAATACTGACAGTTGTTGTAGGATGCTTATCGAATTTAATCTAAAACTGAACATATAAGAGTTCTAGTATAGTCCGTACACTGATATGATTCCCTAACTGATGAAACTCGCAAAAATATGATAGCGTATAGTTAGTTGATTTCCGGTTTTCGTTTAATTTCTGTTTAGTTTTATTTGTTTAATCATTCTTGATTGCCGATGTTGAAATCCTAATCCATTGTAATCTTACTTCTTCAGAATAAAATCCGGAAAGTCAACTGATCGATACTTTGTGTTTTTGCCAGGTCAAACCGTCTTTCTCTCAAGTATCAGGGTGAAAATACTGAAAAATGAAAAGTTGTCTTGTCGGAATCGGAATCACTTGTGTAAAATCGATTAAAAATAAATGTTTAACAGTTCAGGGGCTTAAAATGTCAAATTTTAAAAGTTCACGGGCACTTTGGGTACATCAATGTGTATTTTGGGGTACTATGGACGAGTAGAAAATTATTGGACGAGTAGACGGTGTACTCGTGTGATTTTTAAGGTTTTTAGACGAGTGTAAACTTGTTACTCGGTGAAAAACCTTCTACTCGTGTGTTTTTTTCTACAATCATAGGACGAGTAAAGACTTATACTCATGTGTTTTTATCTTCTACTCGTGCAACATCTATACTCGTGTAAAGTTTTTAAATGTTGAACGAGTAGAAATTCTACTCGGGTTGAAACCTTAAATGAGTGGCCAATCATATAAAAACAACCTTAATTTTTTTCTTCAATATTTCAACCTGAAGCCTACTGTGTACTCGTGTACCCTGTTTGATTGTGTTCTGCCTAATCGCTGCCCTAAGACAACTGATGCCCGTGATTTTTTTGATTCTCTAATCTGTTAATCATCACTAAGTTAATGTTCGCTAGAAAATCTCACATCCTAACTTGATTTTTTCAGTGTTTAAATCTGGTTTCTTGTCCGAAACCCTAACCAAAGGAGGCAGAGCAATAGGTTGATAATGTGTGCTTAGTGAAAGTTCTTGTTAAGGGTTTGATCTTCGGCCTGTTTAGAACATAATAACACCAACAATTTAGCAAAATCAGTCCAGAATCGAAAATGCCCAAAATTTTGAAGCTTAAACCCTAACCGAAATGACATGAGCAATTGGCCTTTAATTCGTGTTTAGTGATTGAATATTTCATAGGGCTTTTGTTCATAGAGTATATTAGGTTCTAGAAACACAAAAAGTATAGATCATATCAACCAAAATCAAAAATTGTACAAAACTAGTAGCCGTTTGGCTTGTCAAGCGAGTAGAGTCTCTACTTGTGTGAATAGTTGCACGAGTATAGCCTACTCGTACCTTCTTAGAGGCGATTACAATTGTACTCGTGTGGTTTTTGGACGAGTAGGATTTCTACTCGTCTGTAACAGTCTGTTCGGCTATTTTCGGTCGTTTTGTGTCCGTTTTTGATGTTTTTGAGATCTAATGACTTGTTTGTGTGTTTAGAAACATGAATGGGATACGTCGCCTGAGAACAATGTCTGTGCCTTCCTTGGACCCATTGTGAAAGATAAATACAAGATGTTTAAAGGGATAATTGACTTCTTGAAGCGCTCAAGGATTATTTATGCTATCTCTAAGCAACACGTGCCTTACAAAGACATTCTTCGGGAGTTCTACTACCAAACGCCGAAGTGGATTGCAAAGTCACGCCTGCTATCATAAAGAGCAAGATTCAAGGGAAGGAAGTAACTGTCACTGAGCAAATTATACGAGAAGTACTGCAGTTTGAAGATTCATCCGATGACCCAATTACCTTTGATTCTATACTTATCCGCGGTGGTTTTCTTCGTATGAAGTACAACGCTAAGGTTACTACAAATGAGATGTTGAAAAAGGGAAACGTGTCGCCTCAGTTTAAGTATCTCATACACATTGTCCTTGAGTGCCTAGGTCCGAGAAAGGCGACTTTTGATGAAATCAGGGATACACTAGCATCCGCAGTTGTGGCTTTGACTCTCAACAAACGGTTTTAATTTCTCTGGGATGATTATGCACTATCTTAAAGAAGTTATTCAGTCGAAGACAACAAAGACACCATTCATTGTATACCCTCGGTTTCTTCAGATGATCATTGATAATCAAGTGCCGGATTTAGTAAAGAATGAGATAGAATGTCTTACTTTATCTCATATGAATGAAATGGAAATGAGGAGGATGTTATTTTACAAGGGTAAGTCAAAGGATCAACAACCTAAAGACAGAAGGTTGTTTGGTCATCTGATCAAGCTAGATTATGAAGCACCCTTGGGCAACAAGTGGAGACACGATGATAGTGAATCTGAAGATGACATAATTATTCAAAGGCGAACATTTAAAGACAGTGATATATATGGTCGAGATTCGACAGAATTGGGTAATAACATCCCTGGCAGCACTGCTGAAGCTGCTGTCACACATGATGAGCTACTTGATACGGATGTGCTGGAAACCCAAGATCCATTTTCAGGTGTGCAAGACCAAGGGTCTTCCCAGAGTGCTAAAGGAAAATCTATTACTGATGAAGATGCTCCTGTCAACATTACAAGTGAAACTGAGTCTGATGATTCTGAAGATGATTCCCCTGGTACAAGAGCTAGGAAAGCGGCTGAGAGAAAGAAAGAATTGGCAGAGAAGAAAGCTCTTGCAGAGGATCCTACTTTCACAGTGGATCTTGATACTGATATTGCTGATATAGATGCGGAGTTGAGCACTCCGCCTTCAGGTAAACAAAAGACTAAGGAAAAGAAGTGTCGTGGACAGAAAAGGATGGCTCATAGATTCGAGAGAACGAAAAGAAAGAAGACAAGATAACGGGAAACTTCCTGAGGCCTTTCTTTCTCCTGAGCCTCAGACTTCTTCTGCAAAACAGCAACAAACAACGACAACAACAGCAGCAGCAGCAACAACAACAGCAACAACCACAACATCAACTACTACAACAACAGCAACAGCAGGTGCAGCTATGTCTGCCGGGTCACCACGTCGATGCCTGCATCAGTATCTTCACTGAGCCTGTCTCAGTTACTGGTGCAGCGACGGGTTCTAAATTGCTGTCTTATCCTATTGGTGACCTCATAAAGAATCTGCGTGATCAAATGAATCCTTCTTCTTCAGCCACAGCAGGTCAGCCCTCCTCATCCTCAGCACCGGCTACTAATGAACAACTACAGCGCCAATTCAGTGAGTTAACTGCTATTGTAACTGCACAAGGGCGTGAGAATGCTGAGTTGAGAGGTAAAATATCAACGATTGAAGAGAATGAAAAAGCAATGTTAGAGTTGATCAGTGAAATTATTCGGGTGAACAAAGAGCTGCAAACTTCTCACAGACTGCTTCAAGTCTAACCAACAGCTAGTGGAATCGAACCAGCAGCTAGTGGAATCTAATCAATAGCTGGTACAGTCTAACCAAGACACTTTGGCTAGACTTACCAATGGTTGAATCACAGTACAAGCAGCTTCAGATTGCTAATGTCAGTAATGAGCAAAGAATAGAAGAATATAAGGCAGGAAATCAGCACTGAGGGCTAGGGTGGATAAGTTGATTGAAAACCATCCTATGCTCACTGGTGAATCCAGTTCTGGGGCGGGTACTAGTGAAGAAAAAAATGATGATGATGATGAAGAAGAAGAAGGTGATGATGATGATGAAGACGATGATGATGATGAGGGTGATGATAGTGGTGATGGTAAAGATGGTGATACAGGTGGTGGTGATCCTGGAGCTACAGGTGGTGGTGGATCATCGTCCAGTACTCAAGAAAGACATCAAAAGAAGACCACGATAGAACAGACAAAGATCCCGAAGCAGGTTCTTCTGCTGAGGGGGAGTCTGTGGAGACAAGATCAAGAGATTGAATGATTATATCAAGCATGGACATGTTCCAGTCGAAATTGCAGAGCCACTAATGAACTGTTCTTGTATGATGATTATGGAAATCTTGCAGGTCCAATAAAGTTTCTGGAAGATGAACTAGAAGAAGGAGAGATACGTCCTGAGCTAACTGATGAAGAGCTCAAGCAGATTTATAGCTGGTCACGCAGAGAAGCTTCCAGTGCAAGCAACTCTCCTCCTCCAGAGACTAATTCAGAGAACAATGAAGTTATGATGGAGGATGGAACCCGAGTGGAAACACCTAAGTACATTGTTGATAACTCTACCACTGGGATTCCTGCCATTACAGAGGATATGATGAGAGATGCAGAAGAGAAGCTCAAGCAAATCCAACTCCTATTCCTGCTGAGGTAGAAAACTAAATAGAGCGGATTATGAGATTGTGCTCCAAATGGTTCCCTGCAGCTGATGAGCGTAAGAAAAAGAAAAGTCCTATATTTGCATCTGCTTTCAAGAAGCGTTTATCGAAGATGTCAGGCAATGTGATTAGTTGGGCCTACATCGGTCAAACCAAGATGCTAGGAGTCAAATGGCAGGAAGGTCTACTGTATTTCTAGCCTTTTCTGAAGGTTCTCTCTGTCTACCTTTCTGGTACATTCGTGACTTGGTTCGACTAGATTATCCTCTGTATAAGGAGAAAGACACTACTCTGCAAGGTTGCTACACCATTTTGAAAAGAGAAAGCAGAACTGGGCGGGAGACTCTTCAACCCTATTATCCAAAATCATACAAGACAGACAAACTTCATCCCATCACAAAGAGTCCGATCTGGGAACACAAGATCAAGCCTCCAGAGCGTGTGTCCAAGATTCGATTATTCCTATGGAACAGGACATCATTCCGAAATTCTGGTTCTGGCATTATGATGCAGCTACGACTGAAGCTGTGATCGTCTCGGACAACTCTCCAAAGCTATGCAGAAAGATCAGGATTTAGGGCCCGATGTGGCTAATTAATTTTCTCAGTAAAAGATGTGGAGACGTTGTACCTGTATCCCATTCAGCATTTACAAGACGAAGCAACTCAAGCAATGAAGTTTCAGAGGGTGATTCGCTTCTGTCACGCCAACAAAGTTCACGCTGGATGCGACTTGTCAAGACTTACAAGGATCAGGACAATGTCAGATTGAAGTGAAGACTGAAGTTGCTGCTAGTCATGTTTTGTTTGTTTATGTTTTTTTTTGTTTAGTTGTCTGTATAGTTGTTTGCTACGTTATGATGTTTTGTTTCTTATGTCTTTTGTACGTATACTAGCCTGGTCCAAGGGGAGTCTGTTAGTGCATGATGTCCCTAGGCTAGTATATTAGATGTTTGGATGGTTTCTAGGGTGTTTGGGTGTGCTTGGAAGTCGTTTTGGCTTGTTTGGAAGTGTCACAAAGTAGAGAATATTTTGGACGAGTACAAATTGTACTCGTCCATAATCAGGCCATTTTTGGACGAGTACAAGTTGTACTCGTCCATAATCAGTCAATTTTGCACGAGTAGACTTTCTACTCGTGTGATTTTTGGAAGTTTTGCACGAGTACAATCCTTTACTCGTGCGTAATTTTGTCTACTCGTGTCTAAGGCCCTGGACGAGTAGAACAGGTATAAAAGCTTCCAACCTTTGCCCTAATCATTAGTTTTTGCCACACACATTCTCCAAACACCCTCCCCTAGTCTGAGATAGTCTGGTTTGATCATTGTAAACACTCGAGCTCTGTTTTAATGATAAATCTTTAATCTTTTGACCCGTTTGTGTGTGTTAATTACTCACATATCATTGTTTCTTAGTTGTCTTTGTTATTGAAACATATCCAGAGGTTTCCGCACTCTGGATATAACCCTCGTGATTGTCGGTTGACCCGTTTGTCGATCCTACAAGTATACATGGATGCACAATAACATATGAATGAATAAACATCAATTATATAGTTATACGTATAACAATCAACACAACTAATCGAGTAGACACATATGCATGCTACAATTAGACACGATTATACACTCCAGATTACCACACGACATACAATTATATAGACTACTAAACGAATATACACATACGTACACCACATATACATTATATACGTATAAACAAACAAATTGCGAAACGAATAATATATATAATATATACACACACACACTCCAAACATACAATTATACATATTTGTTTAATAAAGATGCATACACTAACGTATAACAAAAAAACCGAGTATACACAAATGTACACCATGTTCACACAAAAAAGGCAACGATCAAGCTTCATTTACACAAAATGCATACTGAAATACTATATATAGTGACTAACATGGATATGAACACTAGCGTATTACAATCGTCAAAGAAGAAGATGATTTATGTATGTAAATAAAACCGTAGAGGCGAGGTTATTGGGATCATGAATTCAATCTGGGAAATGATTAATTATTTTTCTAGTAATAGATGATGTGTGTTGTTTTTTACTAATTTGCCCCTAATTTAAAATAAACAATTGAATCAAATTGTATATATTTACAATCTTGTCATTCTAGATTAATGATTGCTATGGTTCTAAAACAACCTATGGTTTTTATTCGAACCACACCCTATATATACGTAAAATTTAAAATAACAAATTATTTTAGTCAACTGGCCATTTGAAAACGGCTAGTTTTGACCATTAATAAAAAGTCGTCACGTATTCACCTTTAGTTGCCTACGTCGTGGATATTTCCCCTTTATGTGCCCCCTTTCACGTTTCACGCATGACATAGGGTGGTGAGATGACGTAAAAGGGCTTCACACCATATTTTCACATCACACACTGTGTAGTCTTCTCTGTAGCCTTAGACCATTGCCGGCTATGAAAAATATTAATAATATATTTGACTTTTAAGATTCCAGTTATTAACTCAGAACGAAAAATTCACTAATAATTTCAAAAATTTTGAATTATTTAGAGGGCTCATAAGTCGTACAATATTACTATGACATTTTGTTGGCTTGCCATTGTTTTTGACTTTTGGAATTGCAAGCTCATAAAACATAGGTCTAAGACTATATGGTGTGCCTCTCCTTTCCCCCCAACTCCCCCAAGTGCCACATCACGCCACATCATTTCCCCCCCATTTTCTTCCCCCAAAGTTTGGAAATGCCTTCCCCCAATTCCCCCATTCTCCCCTTCCTTTTTTTATTGGATAAGTTTGATTAAAAAAAAAAGAAAAAAATTGAGCCAATCAAATCATCCGGTGTGCCCGTGCTTTTTCCCCTTCTTCCCGGAAATTTTACGGGGGGGGCGGTGTTCCCCCCATCTCCCCGAAGCCAAGTCAGCTCCCCGATCAACTCCCCGAGGGCACACCACTTAGTCTAATAGTGTATGAAAGATGCCACTCCTTGTGGTCTCTGTTTTTCTAATGGGAAGTTTTTTAATCATTAAAGTTATCACAAGACATGCTTTTCATTGCTATATTTAATATGAAGTTATTAGTTTGTTCTTAGATTGTCAACACACATTCGAACCACTTTATAGGTTGATATAGATCGGGAGTGTTTATATAACAGTATAACATCAAGAGTGTTTTACAATAAACAAAACACTTTTGAAATGTTTTAATCCACAACAACACCACCTAATATACATAAACATTTTAAAAAACACTTTCTATGTTTAATCCATATAGAATAATCACCTAACAAAATAAAACACTTTTAATGTTACAATTTTATAACAAACAAAACCACTGTTAGATGCTGAAGACCGAATACAATATATACAAAATTCTTGAATGAAAACGAGGAAATTTACTTTACTAAGAGCATTCTCATCTCATCCATCAAATTACACTAAAAATCACTACTTTATCCCTAAATCTTCTCTCTCCTAATTAAAATAATAATACTTTTATCATTATATTTTATCTCTCCTCATTCACAACTACTTACAAAAATATTAAAATATATATAGGGGTGAATAGTAGCTTTTCATATTTTAAGGTGGAACAGCGCTTCTACCAATATTTTCTCTCTTATTCACTCACAACCACTTTACACTCACTCTATATAATTTGGTGGACACATTCACATACATTTGGTGGATCAAATGTGAATGCTCTAAGACTAACACTTGATGGTCCTTAAAATATAAAAAGTCGACTCCAAATTATGTATACCATTGTGAGGTTCTACAATCATTGTATGTGGAACAAGTTTTTTCACCTAATTTCTCATATATGTTTTATTCAAACAAACTACTTTATGAATCAATATATCATTCTATCTTATCTCGACTTTAGTTTAGTAGACCACTAGACCCCAAGCCGTTAATTACGAAATATATTAATGACGCTTGAAAAAATTTATTTTCAAAGTTAATGAAATCCGACATATTTACTGTATTTTCCAACAGTTGATAGTACAATTGTTATAGTCAAACATGTGCATGTCTTCAATATGATTGAATCATAAGTTGGTATATCATGTATAACGAATAAATAACTCATTCTTTTTTCAAAACACAAAATGCTATCTTAATTATCAATACATACAAACATTTAATAATAAACAATATACTTTGTTGAATTCTATTATTGCTGAGGGTGAATAATAGTACTTAAGAGATCATTTGGTCCTGTGTTCCATTTTTATAAGGGCTTTTTTTTAAAGATTTATCAGGTTTCCTTTTCAATTGTGTGTAGGTATTATTCTCTAATGGAGATGGATATGATGAGGTGATTCCGCTAATAGCACGATGATACTTTAGTGGTCCGGGTCGGTTAATGACCCTAATTTACGATTAAAATAGACTAAAACGTGATTTCGTTTAACATTCCCTTTGTTCTACAAAAATGTAAGAAATTCAATATTTAAATTAAAAGATCCTTCTTCAAACAGGGATAGGTCAAATAATATCAAATGAGCTTGAACCCTAAAACCAAAAGATTGGTCAGGTGTCACTATTCCATCCCTGTTCATCACAAAGTACCATATTTTTCTTCCTTTTTCTCCACTCATTTGCTTACCCTTTAGATTTTCTATTTGCTCTCTCTCTCTCTATACAAATCTTTTTTTTTAACATATATTTCCTCCATTACCATCATAGTTTATTATTCTTCATCATCTCTTTCTTCTTGTTTCTCTCCTTTAGATTTCTATTTCCCCTCTTGATCTCTATACAATTCTATATATCTATAAACTATACCATATAATAATAATATTAATATTATGTCAAACAACAATCTAGACTTAACCTCTACCTCCCCTTTTCTCCCTCCAACCCCTCCAAACCGCCCTCATGACCTCCACCTCCAAATCCCTCAAGACCCTAACTCCGAAGAGACGAAACATGGCCGCCCGTGGGCGACAACACAGCCGTCGCCCACGTGGCCGCCCCTCCAGGCTCAAAAACAAACCCAAACCCCCAGTCATCATAACTAGAGAAAGTGCCAACACACTACGCTCCCCACATATTAGAATAAGCAACGGCTGTGACATCTTTGAGTCCATTGCAACCTATGCTAGAAAACGTCAACGTGGGATATTGCATAATAAGCGGTAACCGGAACCGTTAACAACGTTACTCTCCGTCAACCTACAGCTGCTGGATCTGTCCTCAAACTTCACGGACGGTTGAGATATTATCATTGTCTGGTTCCTTTTTTACGCCACCTGCACCACCAGGTGCTACTAGTTTAACAATATATTTAGCTGGTGGACAAGGACAGGTTGTTGGTGGTAATTGTTGTGGGAGCTTTGGTTGCTTCTGGACCAGTGATTGTAATAGCAGCTTCATTTACTAATGTGGCGTATGAGCGGTTGCCACTCGATGAAGACGAGGCAGCGGTAGTGGAGGAGATGGGGCGGACGTTTTAACCGACCCGTCTTCGATGGGTTTACCGTTTTTTAACTTGCCTGGTTAATATGGGGGAATGTTCAGTTACCCGTGGATGGCGGTGGTGGTGGTGGTGGTTGGTCAGGGAATATGGGGAACCGGCCACCGTTTTAACACGGAATTTGTAAAAGTATGCTTCTCAAGGAAGGTTAATGTTAAGGTTAAGGTCAGATAATTAATTAAATTCCGCGGGGTTATTAATTAATTACTACTGTGTACATTAATGGTAGATGATTTTAAAGATTTGGATTTGGATTGGGTTTATGTGTATTTTGACACTAATGTATGTTGATGCATTTGTGGTGATCGCGTTTCTTTAGTTGCTTTTTAGTATTAGTATATAATCATATCGGTTTTTGGTTAACTTTTAAAAGTAGGAATATTGATTGGTTAACTTCTATAACTTATTTCATCTTCTTATTCGGGGTTTAGTTAGGGTTTTTTAACTGATCTTTCTATCAAAATATAGTTCTATTTATTTGAATAATGGATTGAAGGAATACTTATTCAGTAGATCTTCAACTTTTTATTTTAATTTTTTAAGAAAGAAAATTATACGTTAGTTATTGACCAGGGCATGTTTACTACAATCGATATTAATAATTATTATATGTTACTAATCAAAATGTCTATCAAAAGAATCATTAGCTCCATCACTGTTACCTTTGACAGTTAATCTTTTGATCTTCTTAAAGAATTAAATAGAAAACTATATCATGTATTTTACCATAATTTTACAAAACAAAATGGTTTACATTGAGTCTAGTGC
>JAUTDX010005922.1:0-22298 GCA_030844895.1 Ambrosia x helenae
AGGAAACGTCAAATTCTTAATAGTGGCAATCGATTACTTCACAAAATGGATCGAAGCAAAGCCACTAGTAAAGATAGACGCATCGCACATCCAGAAATTCATATGGGAATTTATCATTTGCAGATTCGGCTTACCATATCAGATCATAAGCGACAACGGAACCCAATTTACAGACCAACATCTACAAGAATGGCTAGCGCAAATGGGGGTCCAGCAGATCCTCACTCAGTCGCCTCACCCTCAAGGGAACGGCCAAGTCGAAAGAGCAAATCGGAGCATAATCGAAGGTATCAAAAAACGACTCAGAACCAAAAGAACCGGATGGGTGGACGAGGTTTCACATGTCTTATGGGCAAATCGAATCCTCGCAAAAACCAGCAATGGCGAAACCCCCATTCAGCCTAACATAACGGTTCCGAAGCCGTTATACCCGCAGAAATAGGATGCCCATCCGCAAGAGTACTCATGGCGGACAAAGGGCAAAACAACGAAGAACTCCGACTAAACTTAGACCTACTCGAAGAGCTGCGAGAACTCGCCGCCATCAAAGAAGCCAGATACAAAAATAAGTTGGAGCGCTATTACAACCTGAAGGTTAAACTGCGCAAGTTTAACATTGGAGATTTTGTTTTCCGAAATAATGGCGCTTCCAACACCGAAAAGCATGGCAAGCTTGCCCCAACTTGGGAAGGGCTTACAGAGTTCAGGAGATTCTAGGCAAGGGCGCTTATGCGCTAGAAAAAATGGATGTACGCCCGTCCCACGCTCGTGGAAACGCGGCACAGTTACGTTTCTTTATGTTTAGAAAAGCCTTTGTAGACAACTAGGCTACACATGCCTAGTCGTTTTTAAAAGTTCTATGAAGTTTTCACCATCTATTTTATGTGTTCACTACTTAGTTTCTGGGTCTTCAAGGCATAGATATTAAGCATAACTATCGCCGGACTCAAGAATCAAACCCAAGAACGAAACAAACATTTCCATTATACGAAAGAAGATCAACAGTGCACACAAAATAAAGGATTGTTTTTCATAACATCAAAAAGAGGCGTTCAAGCTGCCATCGCTTTACAAACAAAGAAAAAACATAACCATCCTACGACAAACCCTACTCTCCTCCAGACTCTTCAAAATCCACCAACTGCTCCTCCACACCCTCCGAAGTGGTCCCAGACGTGCCTTCACCAACACCCGCTTGCCCTGCCTTCTTATGCGCCTCCGCACCCAAATGGTCAGATTCTTCTATGAAGTAATAGAGGGTGCCAGCAGGGTCAGCATACTGATACAGTCTGCCACTATCTTCAATATGGGGAATTCAACTGCTCAAACTTTAGGAGTTCAGCTTTACTCCTTCTCCCTGGGTTTACCATGATGCGCCCCTTCAGAAATACGCCCTTGATTCAGCGCATGATAAAACCCAGTGTCGAATCCCTCGGCCTCCCTAGCGGCACGCGCGGCAGCAGCAATGGCGGCAACCTAGTCGCCAAGATTGGGTTCATTCCAGAACCGCTTAAAAATCTGCAAAATACAATAAAAGGTCAAAGACAGTCTATACAGAATAACAAAGGGAAGGGTAGGTAAATGCTTACCCCGACGATACCCTCAGTCATCACCCAGCGAACAGACTCTTGGGCCTTCTCCTGCGCAACGTTGGCCTCTTCAAGTAGGCTTTTTGTGTTCTCCGCCTCCGTTGCGCTACAGTTTGAGACTCCTCTAAGAAGCCCTCTCCTCCATTAGCGTAGCCCTCTCTTTCACCCAAGACTCCTTCTCAGACGCCAGCTCAGATAACTGGGTAGAAGCACTCACAAGCTCTTGATCTTTGACGTTCAACTCAGAGCGTAAGCCCGCCACCACCGAATCTCTATCCGCTAAGCCGTTTGATGGCTTTCAGCAGTCTCTTGAAGCTTGGAATTCTCATTCTTCAACACTTGAATCTGCTCCCTAAGCTTCATCAGTCTTCGTTAGTGACTTGGCAGGCTTCAGTCCACCTCTTCGGAGCTATCTCATGATCCCGCTCCAGCGCTTTCACCTTATCCTCAGACTTGTACGCTCTCTCCACATCCGACCTCAGCTTCTCCTCTCTCTGCACCTGCACTGACCTCCTGGAGTTAAACTCAGTGATACCGCGGGCAAACTCTTCATCGCGCCGCTTCAACGATTCAACAGCAGAAATTTGAAGTGCTTGGCCAACACAGATATCGGTTATCAGTTGAGAGCGTGCCAAGCTATCCTGGTACTGCCTCTCCTTAGGAGGACAACTTGAGACACAAACTCCTCAGCAGTTAGAGGATTAGCAAAGCGAGAGTTCTCCCGAATACTCCAGCGCGGGCACCAAATTGCATCGCCCGCGGAGTAACTCGGTTCACTCCGCTCCACACCAGACTTTCCACCAGACGGCATATCGCCGACTTGCCCAACCAACCCAGCATCCCCGCCACTTCCAGGGGAACCCTCAGACAACACCTGCTTGGAGGCAGCCCTGGCGGCCTCCTCATCAAACTTAGCCTTAGCCTCCGCCTCGGCTTTCTCCTTTTCCAAACGCAGCTTCTCAGCTGCAGCCTTCTCTTCCTCCGCCTTCTTGGCAGCAGCTTCATTGGCCCGCATCTCGGCCTCAGCTGCCTCTTGTTCCACCCGAGCTCTCTCTGCTTCTGCCCGAGCTCTCTCGGCTTCTGCCCGAGCTCTCTCGGCCTCAGCTGCCTCTTGCTGTATTTTTGTTGTTTGAAGAAGATGGAGGATGAAGATGATGAACATGGGTTTGTTGGTTGTGAAGAAGACGAAGGGCTGTTGTTGCAGGTTGAAGAAGAAGAAGTGAAGGTGTTAGGGTAGTGAAGAAAAAAACATCTTTTTTTATTTTATTAATATTATTAAAGTTTATCTTTTTTGTTTAAAAAAACTGATTCTTTTTTATTTTATATTTTTTTACTTTTTCTTTTTACTATATTTTATTAGTTTATGACCTATCATTTTTATGAAGTTTTAATTTTATGTAATATAATGTTTTTTATATTTTTTATTAAATGTTTCAAAAAACTGGATAAAGCTGTTGCTCACCTCTAGCCACAACATGATCAATTGACCAGCAGCTTTATCCACCATGCCAACTAGGCGCTGACATGGCGGAATATGAGAGGATAGAGCCATGGCTCACCTCTAGCCACAACGGACAGTCTTAGAATATGCCAATGTAGAAAAAAAAAGCTATATTAGTGTCATCCTATTTTTTTTTAAGATTAACAATAACAATAACTTAAAGGTAATCCTTTATCCTCTTATTTTAATGTTGGTTCCGATTTTTCTCGCCTAAGTTCAAAACACTTAAGTTTAAAAAAACTTCACGGATTGACGATGATAGCTATTGAGAATGTATTGTTAGATAAAAATAAACTGTGAAGAATTGATTCATCAATTTGGTATTACTTTAATCGTTGTTTAAAAAATATAATTTATATTTCATAAAGATCTAAAAGTTAGGGGCACATATTTCATGACTCGGCCCGGACACTTTAGTTCTCATGGACGGACTTGGCTGCAAGAATGTTTGTGTTATCCCGCTAAAATTGACATATGTCTATATGTAATTTGATACAACTTTTAGGTTTGTTTTGGGTTCAACCAACCAATCTGCATGCGTATATGACCCATAATAATAAGGGCATACATAATCACCATTTCACAAGGACTTAATAAACAACCATATATGTTACTTACTAGGTTAGAGTCCCGTGGGGACCCACGGTTCACCCGAAAGTAAAATGAAAAAAAATAGGAAAATAAGAATTGTATTATGCAATTTGTTTTGGTTACTAAATGTTTGATAATGCAATATGTATGAATTTTGATGTTAAATGCAAAATGTCATCTAACAGTTTAATGTAACGAAATGATGGATATATCGAGTAAGTAAAGTTTAATTTGACAACTGCAAACTACATAGCATACTATCACAATATCACACATTACATCATTTGGGTAATATCTATATTCTAATCATAATTAAGCTTAAGCATAGAACACTTATCATTTAGTTGGGGCTTAACGAACTTCAACCAATATCACACATTACATCATTTGGGTAAGGGTAATATCTATATTATAATCATAACTAAGCTTAAGCATAAAACACTTATCATTTAGTTGGGGCTTAACGAACTTCAACCAATTGTCCATTTTCATTACTTCAATCAAAATCTTCCAACTCTTGCTCATTGATAGCTGATTTTTCACCTTCGAAGTTGTTATCATTGTCATCACGATCCTCGGAGTGCAGCTCATTTTCAATAATTTATGAAAACCTCCACTATTGTATTCCATATTTGTGTTCTACATAAAATATAGTTGTTGTAAAGATAGGATACGGTGATAAGTAAATCAAGAAACAATCCTTAACCCACTTACTTGAATGGGTCGCTTAAATTTTCATGTTATCTCTCCAATGGTTCAAACCAATTACATAGGGTCCAATGTCACATGCTGTAATATAAATTTCCTATATTTTATTAAAAAAATAGACACCAAAAGGATCAACCCAGACCCATTTCAACATGTAGCCAAAAGGACCCATTGTACACACACTTTAGGCAACTTTTGACATGTTACAAAAAGCCGCCACAAAAAACGTCATTATTTAAACTGTGTAAATATAGTACTTAACAATTAAAAATCTTAATAAATAACATCAAAATCATAATCAATCATTCAAATCAATGACATTAAAATAATCCGTGTCTGAAATTGACTTACCCATTATATACAGTTATTATTAACATCTTAAAATTAGCACACTTATTGAAATTCGTAATATTAGTAACATCAATAAATAAGATTAAAAATCTTAATAAATAACATCAAAATCGTAATCAATCATTCAAATAAATGACGTAAAATCATCCGCGTCTCAAATTGCCTTACCCATTATATACAATTTATTATTGACGTCTTTAGTAATCATTATTAGTTGTACAGAAAGTAACATTTTGAAAATTTATATTAGCATTTAATTTCGTTGTTAAATTTGGTATGACGATTAAATGATTTTATTATTTGTTAAGGTTTATATAGTATTGTTGTGTCTCGAACAATTCTGCAAAATTGGAAATACTGTGCCTCGATTGACGTGATCGAGTAGGAATATTTATTTATATATTTGAATTATAAAAATGAAAGGATTGGTAATTGACGTGAATTGGTCAACAACGCTTAAAATTAGCACAATCAAACTCAAAGACATAAAGTCAAAGAATTGACCTCCATCAAATTAACAAAAACATAAAAAGTTTTTACTCAGATTGGGTCAACAATATTAAAATTAGGTCGTAATATTAGTAATAGCATTGAAAATTATCTTGAATACATTATATATTTTAGGAAACTGTTAAATAGATTTAAATTGTATTTATTATTAAAAGAATAATAAAAGTGTAGGAAAATAAATGTATACTCCTATATTCGGATTATATTTAAATTATAAACTGTTAAATAGATTTAACATTGTTAAATAAAATTTGAATAAATGTTTAAAGGAAAGTCGTATATGTTTAAAAGAATATCGTTTCATGACAATTGATTAAAGGAAAGTCTTTGAATTATAAAAAAAGGGAAGGATTGGTAATTGACGTGAATTGGTCAACAACGCTTAAAATTAGCATAATCAAATTCAAAAACATATAGTCAAAGAATTGACCTCCATCAAATTAACAAAAACGTAAAAAAAATTTACTTAGATTCGGTCAACAATATTAACATTAAGGTCGTAATATTAGTAATAGCATTGAAAATTATTTTGAATACATTATATATATTTTAGGAAACTGTTAATTATATTTAAATTATATTTATTATTAAAAGAATAATAAAAGTGTAGGAAAATAAATGTACATTGTTATCTTCAGATTATATTTAAATTATAAACTCTTAAATAGATTTAACATTGTTAAATAGATTTAAATAAATGTTTGAAAGAAAGTCGTATATGTTTAAAAAAAATATTGTTTCATCACAATTGATTAAAGGAAAGTTGTATTATCAAAATTAAAGTCGGTCAACAATATTAAAATGAATTTTGTAATATTAGTAATATCAATAATTAAGATTAAAAATGTTAATAAATTAAAAGCAAATCATAATCAATCATTTAAATCAATGACATTAAAATTATCATAAATAACATTAAAACTCTTCATAAATAACAACAAAATCATAATTTAAATTTCAAATCAATGACATCTTGTGGTGCAACCTTAGTAACAAACATTTTGTGATCGATTGAATACCATTTGAAGACACAATATTCGCCAATGGAAGTATCTTTTGATTGAAGCAAATCAGGTCATCCAATCACAGTAAACCTTTACAAAAGAATTATGTATAGAAAATTTAGAATGTGTAACTAATTATAAAATAAGAATATTGTAAACATAAATGTTGAATATGCAAATAACAGACCTAGCGACTTGTGAAACAATTTCTGCACGTAATATTAGTATTAGTATTAGTTAGTATTAGTAATTATTAGTAATTAGTAATATATTCGTAAAAACAGTAATAGAAAATTTTAATCTGGTCAATACGATATAAATGGGATTAAAATTAAAAATCGTAATATCAGTTTTAGTATTAGTAATATATTTGTAATTTAACTCGGTCAATCCGATCAATAATAAATAAATGAGCTTAAAAATCGTAATATATAACATTAAATTCGATCAATTATTATTAATGTCATTAAAACTCACAATAAATAACATAAAAAAATGAATAAATCCTATTAATTGCAGGCAAGACCAATAATAATTCATAAAGATAGATTAAATATAATTTCATAGTAATATTAATATAAATAAATGAGATTAAAAAATTGTAATAAATAACATTCAATTCGGTCAATTATTATTAATGTCAATTAGTATTAGTAATATATTCGGTCAATAATACTATTTTTACGAATAGCAAAACTAAAATCATAATATTAGTATTAGTTAATATTAGTAATTATTAGTAATTAGTAATATATTCGTAAAAATAGTAATAGAAAATTTTAATTCGGTCAATAAGATATAAATGGGATTAAAATTAAAAATCGTAATATTATTTTTAGTATTAGTAATATATTCCTAATTTAATTCGGTCAATAATAAATAAATCAGATTAAAATTAAAAATCGTAATACTGGTATTTGTATTAGTAATATATTCGTAAATTAATTCGGTCAATAATAAATAAATGAGCTTTAAAATCGTAATATATAACATTAAATTCGGTCAACTATTATTAATGTCATTAAAATTCATAATAAATATCATTAAATAATAAATAAATCCTATTAACTACAGGTAAAACCAATAATAATTCAAATGAATAGTAATATAAATAATATTAAACATAGTTTCATAAAGATAGATTAAACATAATTTCGTAGTAATATTAATATAAATAAATGAGATTAAAAAATCATAATAAATAACATTCAACTCGGTCAATTATTATTAATGTTAATAAATAACATTAATTATAACATACTAAAAATATATAAAAAATAATTAAATCTTATTAAACATAAATTCAAAAAAAGTAATATAAATAAATTAGATTAATAATTTTAATAAATAACATTAAATTCTGTCAATTATTATTAATGTCAATAAATAACATTAATTCTAACATACTAAAAATACATTAAAAATAATTAAATCTTATTAAACATAAATTCGAAAAAAGTAATATAAATAAATGAGATTAATATTTTTAATAAATAACGTTAAATTCGGTCAATTATTATTAATGTCAATAAATAATATTAAACATCTTAATAAATAACATAGGGTCCAATGTCACATGCTGTAATATAAATTTCCTATATTTTATTAAAAAAATAGACACCAAAAGGATCAACCCAGACCCATTTCAACATGTAGCCAAAAGGACCCATTGTACACACACTTTAGGCAACTTTTGACATGTTACAAAAAGCCGCCACAAAAAACGTCATTATTTAAACTGTGTAAATATAGTACTTAACAATTAAAAATCTTAATAAATAACATCAAAATCATAATCAATCATTCAAATCAATGACATTAAAATAATCCGTGTCTGAAATTGACTTACCCATTATATACAGTTATTATTAACATCTTAAAATTAGCACACTTATTGAAATTCGTAATATTAGTAACATCAATAAATAAGATTAAAAATCTTAATAAATAACATCAAAATCGTAATCAATCATTCAAATAAATGACGTAAAATCATCCGCGTCTCAAATTGCCTTACCCATTATATACAATTTATTATTGACATCTTTAGTAATCATTATTAGTTGTACAGAAAGTAACATTTTGAAAATTTATATTAGCATTTAATTTCGTTGTTAAATTTGGTATGACGATTAAATGATTTTATTATTTGTTAAGGTTTATATAGTATTGTTGTGTCTCGAACAATTCTGCAAAATTGGAAATACTGTGCCTCGATTGACGTGATCGAGTAGGAATATTTATTTATATATTTGAATTATAAAAATGAAAGAATTGGTAATTGACGTGAATTGGTCAACAACGCTTAAAATTAGCACAATCAAACTCAAAGACATAAAGTCAAAGAATTGACCTCCATCAAATTAACAAAAACATAAAAAGTTTTTACTCAGATTGGGTCAACAATATTAAAATTAAGGTCGTAATATTAGTAATAGCATTGAAAATTATCTTGAATACATTATATATTTTAGGAAACTGTTAAATAGATTTAAATTGTATTTATTATTAAAAGAATAATAAAAGTGTAGGAAAATAAATGTATACTCCTATATTCGGATTATATTTAAATTATAAACTGTTAAATAGATTTAACATTGTTAAATAAATTTGAATAAATGTTTAAAGGAAAGTCGTATATGTTTAAAAGAATATCGTTTCATGACAATTGATTAAAGGAAAGTCTTTGAATTATAAAAAAAGGGAAGGATTGGTAATTGACGTGAATTGGTCAACAACGCTTAAAATTAGCATAATCAAATTCAAAAACATATAGTCAAAGAATTGACCTCCATCAAATTAACAAAAACGTAAAAAAAATTTACTTAGATTCGGTCAACAATATTAACATTAAGGTCGTAATATTAGTAATAGCATTGAAAATTATTTTGAATACATTATATATATTTTAGGAAACTGTTAATTATATTTAAATTATATTTATTATTAAAAGAATAATAAAAGTGTAGGAAAATAAATGTACATTGTTATCTTCAGATTATATTTAAATTATAAACTCTTAAATAGATTTAACATTGTTAAATAGATTTAAATAAATGTTTGAAAGAAAGTCGTATATGTTTAAAAAAAATATTGTTTCATCACAATTGATTAAAGGAAAGTTGTATTATCAAAATTAAAGTCGGTCAACAATATTAAAATGAATTTTGTAATATTAGTAATATCAATAATTAAGATTAAAAATGTTAATAAATAAAAGCAAATCATAATCAATCATTTAAATCAATGACATTAAAATTATCATAAATAACATTAAAACTCTTCATAAATAACAACAAAATCATAATTTAAATTTCAAATCAATGACATCTTGTGGTGCAACCTTAGTAACAAACATTTTGTGATCGATTGAATACCATTTGAAGACACAATATTCGCCAATGGAAGTATCTTTTGATTGAAGCAAATCAGGTCATCCAATCACAGTAAACCTTTACAAAAGAATTATGTATAGAAAATTTAGAATGTGTAACTAATTATAAAATAAGAATATTGTAAACATAAATGTTGAATATGCAAATAACAGACCTAGCGACTTGTGAAACAATTTCTGCACGTAATATTAGTATTAGTATTAGTTAGTATTAGTAATTATTAGTAATTAGTAATATATTCGTAAAAACAGTAATAGAAAATTTTAATCTGGTCAATACGATATAAATGGGATTAAAATTAAAAATCGTAATATCAGTTTTAGTATTAGTAATATATTTGTAATTTAACTCGGTCAATCCGATCAATAATAAATAAATGAGCTTAAAAATCGTAATATATAACATTAAATTCGATCAATTATTATTAATGTCATTAAAACTCACAATAAATAACATAAAAAAAATGAATAAATCCTATTAATTGCAGGCAAGACCAATAATAATTCATAAAGATAGATTAAATATAATTTCATAGTAATATTAATATAAATAAATGAGATTAAAAAATTGTAATAAATAACATTCAATTCGGTCAATTATTATTAATGTCAATTAGTATTAGTAATATATTCGGTCAATAATACTATTTTTACGAATAGCAAAACTAAAATCATAATATTAGTATTAGTTAATATTAGTAATTATTAGTA
Organism: Ambrosia x helenae; assembly: GCA_030844895.1. Taxonomy (NCBI): domain Eukaryota; kingdom Viridiplantae; phylum Streptophyta; class Magnoliopsida; order Asterales; family Asteraceae; genus Ambrosia; species Ambrosia x helenae. The sequence continues at coordinate 10,360 of JAUTDX010005922.1, forward strand.
ATTAGTAATATATTCGTAAAAATAGTAATAGAAAATTTTAATTCGGTCAATAAGATATAAATGGGATTAAAATTAAAAAATCGTAATATTATTTTTAGTATTAGTAATATATTCCTAATTTAATTCGGTCAATAATAAATAAATCAGATTAAAATTAAAAATCGTAATACTGGTATTTGTATTAGTAATATATTCGTAAATTAATTCGGTCAATAATAAATAAATGAGCTTAAAATCGTAATATATAAACATTAAATTCGGTCAACTATTATTAATGTCATTAAAATTCATAATAAATATCATTAAATAATAAATAAATCCTATTAACTACAGGTAAAACCAATAATAATTCAAATGAATAGTAATATAAATAATATTAAACATAGTTTCATAAAGATAGATTAAACATAATTTCGTAGTAATATTAATATAAATAAATGAGATTAAAAAATCATAATAAATAACATTCAACTCGGTCAATTATTATTAATGTTAATAAATAACATTAATTATAACATACTAAAAATATATAAAAAATAATTAAATCTTATTAAACATAAATTCAAAAAAAGTAATATAAATAAATTAGATTAATAATTTTAATAAATAACATTAAATTCTGTCAATTATTATTAATGTCAATAAATAACATTAATTCTAACATACTAAAAATACATTAAAAATAATTAAATCTTATTAAACATAAATTCGAAAAAAGTAATATAAATAAATGAGATTAATATTTTTAATAAATAACGTTAAATTCGGTCAATTATTATTAATGTCAATAAATAATATTAAACATCTTAATAAATAACAGTAAAAATGAATAAATCTTATTAATTGCAATCAAGACTAATCATAATTCATAAACATGGTAATATAAATAAATGAGATTATAAATCTTAATAAATAAACTCAAAATCGTAATCATTAATTCAAATAAAATTACATTACAAACATAAAAAATCGTAATTTTAATTTGAAAATCAATGACTTCTTGTGGTGGAACCTTTGTAACAAACAGCCTGTGCTGGATTGAACACCATTTAAAGACACAATATTCGCCAATGGAAATATCTTCTAATTGAAGCAAACTAAAATCATAATATTAGTATTAGTATTAGTTAGTATTAGTAATTATTAATATGGGGAAAGATCCGTACAAATAGCTTTTTTGGTAAGAACTGTGAGAATCAAAGGAGGGTATTTTTTTTTAATTTTTTTTTTTTAAATTTTTTTTCCCCATATTGTTAAACATGTATTATAGTACTGAAAACTAAAAAAAAAAATAAAAAAAAAAATTTTTGGTGTAGAGTAATTACGTGTAGAGTAATTACATAATTACTCTGGTGTAAACTAATGTATTTACCTTAATGACGTAATTACACTAAAAAAAATTTTTTTTTAAAATTTTTTTTTTGTATTATTCATCTACAAAGAATGTTTAAGCACATGGGAAAAAAAAATTCTAAAAAAAAAAATAAATTTTTTTTACCCCCTTTGATTCTCACAGTTCTTCTTACAAAAAAACTATATGTATTTGATCTTTACTCTTATTAATATATTCGTAAAAATAGTAATAGAAAATTTTAATTCGGTCAATAAGATATAAATGAGATTAAAATTAAAAATTAAATATTAATTTTAATATTAGTAATATAATTCATAATTTAATTCGGTCAATAATAAATAAATCCGATTAAAATTAAAAATCGTATTATTAGTATTAGTAATATATTCTAAAATTAATTCGGTCAATAATAAATAAATGAGTTTAAAAATCGTAATATATAACATTAAATTCGGTCAACTATTATTAATGTCATTAAAACTCATAATAAATATCATTAAAAAATAAATAAATCCTATTAATTGCAGGCAAGACCAATAATAATTCGAATGAATAGTAATATAAATAATATTAAACATAATTTCATAAATATAGATTAAACATAATTTCGTAGTAATATTAATATAAATAAATGAGATTAAAAAATCATAATAAATAACATTCAACTCGGTCAATTATTATTAATGTTAATAAATAACATTAATTCTAACCTACTAAAAATACATTAAAAATAATTAAATCTTACTAAACATAAATTCGAAAAAAGTAATATAAATAATTGAGATTAATAATTTTAATAAATAACATTAAATTCTGTCAATTATTATTAATGTCAATAAATAATATTAAACATCTTAATAAATAACAGTAAAATGAATAAATCTTATTAATTGCAATCAAAACTAATCATAATTCGTAAACATAATAATATAAATAAATGAGATTATAAATCTTAATAAATAAACTCAAAATCGTAATCAATAATTCAAATAAATTACATTACAAACATAAAAAATCGTAATTTTAATTTGAAAATCAATTACTTCTTGTGGTGGAACCTTTGTAACAAACAGCCTTTGCTGGATTGAACAACATTTAAAGGCACAATATTCGCCAATGGAAATATCTTCTAATTGAAGCAAACTAAAATCGTAATATTAGTATTAGTATTAGTAATTAGTAATATATTCGTAAAAATAGTAATAGAAAATTTTAATTCAGTCAATAAGATAGAAATGAGATTAAAATTAAAAATCGTAATATTAGTTTAGTATTAGTAATATATTCATAATTTAATTCGGTCAATAATAAATAAATAATATTAAAATTAAAAAACGTAATATTAGTATTAGTATTAGTAATATATTCGTAAATTAATTCGGTCATTAGTAAAAAATCAGATTAAAATTAAAAATCGTAATATTAGTATTAGTATTAGTAATAAACAAATGAGCTTAAAAATCGTAATATATAACACTAAATTCGGTCAATTATTATTAATGTCATTAAAACTCATACTGAATAACATTAAAAAATGAATAAATTCTATTAATTGCAGGCAAGACCAATAATAATTCGTAATATTAGTTTTAGTATTAGTAGTATATTCGTAATTTAATTCGGTCATAATAAATAAATGAGCTTAAAAATCGTAACATATAACACTAAATTTGGTCAATTATTATTAATGTCATTAAAGCTCATAGTAAATAACATTAAAAAATAAATAAATCCTATTAATTGCAGGCAAGACCAATAATAATTCATAAAGATGGTTTAAACATAATTTCGTAGTAATATTAATATAAATAAATGTGATTAAAAAATCGTAATAAATAACATTTCAATTCGGTCAATTATTATTAATGTCAATTAGTATTAGTAATATATTCGGTCAACAATACTATTTTTACGAATAGTAAAACTAAAATCGTAATATTAAAAATAAATGAGAGTTATTTCGTTCATAAATAAATGTTAAATTGATTAATAATCAATCATTCATAATAAAAAATAAATTAGGCTTATTATGGTAAACTAAAATTCATATTAATATTAATATAAATTCGGTCAATTATTAAAAGATAGTAATAAATAACATTAAATTCAATCAATTATTATTAATATAAATAAATAACAATAATCCAGATTCAAATTTCAGATTAAATGACATTAAATTCGGTCAATTATTATTAATGTAAATAAATAACAATAATTTAGAATTAATGATATTAAATTCGGTCTAATATTACAATAATATTAAACATAATTTCGAAAAACAGTAATATAAATAAATGTGATTAACTGTAACGTTCTTGTTGTATATGTTTTTAGACAATAGAAATTTGTTCATGGCCTTCAGCACATTCTGAATTGACACGTTAAAAAACAACATTAAAAAATAAAGAATCATTTTTGAAAATTAAATAGGCATATGTACATGAAAAAAACAAATATACCAAAACTGTTGCCGAAGGGTCATGCAATGCCTTGAAGAATTGAGAACCATTATGATAACACATAATAGCGTTTGTGTCTTCTGATCAAATCTTGTTTTTCAAATGTTAAAACATAGCATTACTAAATCCGATCGAATAGTAAATCCGATTCAATTTATGTCTAAAAAAACCGTGATGACAATAATAAAATTAACATAAATCTGATTGAGCGCAATCCTTATTATCCCTTTATCACAAATCCGATTGAATATGTGTTTATCACAAATACGTTCATCACAAATCCATTTCATTAGAACATGTGATAAACACAAGAATGATTTCAAATGGTAATTAGATTTTCAAAAATTAAAAAGAATAAAAAAAATAACAATAGGAATCGATAGTATCTTTGTTATCCCTTTATCACAAATTCGATTGAATATTTTGTTTTTATCACAAATCCATTTCATTAGAACATGTGATAAACACAAGAATGATTTCAAATGGTAATTAGATTTTCAAAAATTAAAAAGAATAAAAAAAATAACAATAGGAATCGATAGTATCTTTGTTATCCCTTTATCACAAATTCGATTGAATATTTTGTTTTTATCACAAATCCGTTTATCACAAATCCATTTATCACAAATCCGTTTCATTAGAACATGTGTTTAAGAAGAATGATTTCCACGTAAAAGAATAAGAAATTTCATTCGGTTTGATTTGTTCTTAATAATGTTAACAATAAAAAAAGTCAAAATAATAATAGGAATCAACATTAGAAGAGTAGTTTGGATGTTTACCTTTAATCAGTTGTGGATAATCAACAAATGATGCAAGGTGAAGAAGAAAGATTGAAAGATTTGTTAGGAATTAGGAAGAATATGAGAGTTTTGATATGGAGAATGAAAAAAAAAAGGTTTTATAGTCATAATTTGGAGCTCCATATTAGTTGTTGGATACCTCAAACCCTCTCTAAGGCCTTGATTCAACCCAAGTGACCTCAATTATTATATAGATAGATGACTGAATAATAGAGAGCGCAAAGATGCAATTTCTAAAATGAATAATCCACAATATGACTTTATTATCATAAGATCATGCATCCCTCTACTTTACTCATTATTGTAGATTCCATCAACCTTCACTAGATAAAATGTAAACTGTATACTTCGATAATTTATAAACTACACATTAAACGTATGGCTTAACACAACTTAGAAAACTTTGTGGGCTTCAACAAGCCATATTGCCCACGGTGTCCTAGCTATGAGTTAAACCGACTACCGAGAACAACGTGTCGGGGTGGGGTTCGGGTCCTCATCCGTTTGCTGCATGTAGCGTGTATATGTATTTGGTGTCATTGTTGCTATATATCACAGTCACAGAGAACCTTCACGACAGATTTTGATTTATGATTTGGCTGATTTTGGAGGGCACTAGGGCAGTATTAGGCCTTGGTCCACATATATGTAAGACAATTTTTTAACTCGCACATATAATAAGAGGATGATTTACATCCTTATGTTTTACATACGCACGTGAAAAGATCTATTTTAATATATATAAAAGAATTGAACGTTGCTGACGTTGTGCATGCAATGGTGGCTTCAACCTCTCCATGAAATTGCCACGTGGCATCATAATTGAAAGATTTTAGTGTTTTTGAATTTTTTTTTAAACCCTAATCCTTTTGCCATTCTATTCTCTACATTGTTTATCTCTTCCATAATTCTCTCACAAACCAAATCTACTTATATTTTAAATATATTATTATTATAAATTCAAATATTTTATTAAGATATGGCTATCTTCAAAATAAAATAAACATATTTACCTTACATATTATATTAATATATATATATATATATGTTAGATTTTTTTTAAAATTATTGTTTTTAAAAAATAAATCAAAGAAGATATGAATATCTTCAAATTTTAAATAAAAAGATTTATATTCCAATTTATCTAACAAGCATTTATTAAGTGAGTATTATAAATAGAGGTGAACATTCGTTAGCTTCTACCTTTGATCAGGAGGTAATGTTTATACGAATAATCTAATGCACAAATATTATAACTTTTGCTTTGACAAATAAAACAAACGATGTCACTGATAGATTTAAAATAAAGCACCAACTACTATAACAATTATCATATATACCCTTAATAATAGATAATTGCGTGTACACTGATAGATTTATTAGTTGGGATTTTTACTTTAATTAAATATGTAATGTTTGTAATTCAATATATGTATTAATAAAATCATATAACCAAGTACTTTAAAGTGAGACCAAAACGATGAAAACTTAAAAAATGTCAAAACCTCATATGTAATCTTTAACCACATTTGCTTCAAGTTTCAGGTCAGTGAACGCAAATGGGAATTAATGATCCGTATGACTGAGTTTACGATTGGTATGTTTTCTACTTTTATCATTTTTTATTAAGTCATATTAAATTTTTCAACCCCGGGACACTCCCGGGGTTATCAGCTAGTTGTATATATGTGAGAAAACTTCTTTCTATGGGCGTACGTAATACATTTGGACATGTTTTATGGGTCGTTCTTATGTTTTTTAAACATTAAAAAACCTGTAACGACGTGAGCCTACAGTAACGGAATAGAGTGTATTTTGTATCACTACTAGAAAAGTGGCATTTTGCTACAAAATTTTCTTACGGAAAAAAACGCGTCACAAATTTAATAAAGTTGCTACTCATTTGTGAGGACAAAAAAAACCATAAATTTTTTAGCAATTTTGCGACACAATATATCTACAAATTCTTCGGAAATTGCGTAGGAAACGCGTCACAAATTTCCTACACCATGTTTTCGTAGAAAATGCGTTACAAATGTGTAAGAAGTGGTTTCCGACGAGGTTTTTCCTAACATCAAAGTTTTGTTGCAAACGCGTCACAATTGTGACATTGTGACGCGTTTGCATCAAAACCTTGATGTTAGAAAAAACCTCGTCGGAAACCACTTCCTACACATTTGTAACGCAATTATCAACGCATTTTCTACGAAAACATGGTGTAGGAAATTTGTGACGCGTTTCCTACGCAATTTCCAAAGAATTTGTAGATATATTGTGTCGCAAAATTGCTAAAAAAATTATAGTTTTTTTGTCGTCACAAATGAGTAGCACTTTGTCAAAATTTGTGACGCGTTTTTTTTTTACGTAAGAAAATTTTGTTGCAAAATGCCACTTTTCTAGTAGTGTTATAATTATATTATCTGTCTTAAGGGTTTAAGATATATGATCACCGACGAATAGCCTTCGATGTAACTTTCTTAGTAAATGATGCAGGAGCATCGCGTTAAATCGAACCTGAACTTGAACCCGCACCAGGTGGTTACACGTTAGAGTTGGTTGGAAGGCGACGCTTTCTTTAGAGTATATCATTGTTTCAAGACTCGAAGCAATTACCTTATGCTTCAGATTTTCATGAACTATTTGAAGTTATTACAAAACCAAGAAGAGGCTGTTACACAGAACTGATAGGTGATTTGGTTTGGTGAATGGCCTCAAGCTGCCGCTCACTTAAATGGCCATTCAGCCAGCCCTGCCTCTTAGATAGGTGATCTGGAGTTAAAGGAAGGGTCGAATAGGTAAACAATTTGGTTTAGTTTTGTTTCTATCCATCTTCAGGTAATCAATTTTGTTTCAACCTGATGAGATTGTTTATTAATGGAAGTGAGCTTCTCATGAAGGTATAGCATCCACAATGTTGGATTGGTCTAAAAATCTAAACTTGTCACAATAGCATGTTATATCATTCCAAACCAAGACAATTTAAACCCACTTTTTTCTCCACCACTAAACGACTCCAAACCTCCACATCAGGGCTGTAAACAAACAAAACTTCAGTGAACAGTTCGTGAACTATCTGGCGGGTAGTTCATTTGTGTTCGTTTGTTTAATATATGAGCGAAGACAAACAAAAATTTATGTTTGTTTAGTTAAACAAACGAACATGAACGGAGGTTGCATTCGTTCATTTATGTTTGTGAATGTTCGGTAACATGTTCGTTTATGTTTGTTATGCTCATTAGTTCATTGGGGTTTTTAACTTTTTATTTTATATTTAAGTACTTCGAATTTCCTATTGGTAGATTATTTAATATATATTAGTGTATCACATATTAATATTACTTTAGCTATTTTTATTAACTATTCTTTTGGGTGGATTAAACGAGAATTTCAAGTTTAATATGATAATTTAACATTTTTATGAAACATTATGTTATGGTAATTATGTGATCAAGATTATCTCAGGTATGCTTGGGTAGCTGGATTAGTATATTTTAGGCTGACATTGTGATAAAAATATTGATTTTATTCGAAATGAATGCTTGTTTTTGCTCCTTTACATTCATCTTTGTTTGTTAACTTGTTTATGTTCGGTTTTTCCCGGCACTTAAATTTAACAAATAAACACAAACGAACACGAACAAAAAATCAAAGTTCGGTAAGTGTTCATGAATAGTTCGCGAACACGTTATTTCCTTAACAACAAACATGAACAGGAAATCTCGTTAGGTAAGTCTTCATGAACAGTTCGTGAAAACGTTATTTTCTTAGCAATCAAACACGCACAATACCTTATTTCTGTTCGTTTGGTTCGTTTTACAGCCATATCCACATCACTCTATTTTATATTAAAAAATATATTAAAAGAATGCATGTGTGTGTTGTCCGAATTATATTCGCGAAAATTTAGCCAGACACGGGTCGACTCGCCTGTGGGGTCTATAAAAGGCAACCCCTTCCCCTGTTTCGCTTGCTTAATTTCACCTCCTACAACACACTATACTTTTAGCCACTTCTTTTAATTTTTGTAGTCTTTGAGATTTGTAACAACTAGATAATGTTTATCAATCTTGTGATGATTTATCCAAGTTTGTAAAATATATCTTTAAAACTATGAGAAACTAGTTTGGCGAATTCAACCGCTTTAATGAGGATTTCACTAAACTAAGCTATGGATTTACAAGGGGCGTGTGTGAGTGTTTGTTGAATGACTTTAAGGAGTAAATACTATATTAATGTACATATCTTTCTATACGTGTTAGAGTTTAAAAGAAAATAACCATCATACATACATGTTTGACAATACACACATATGTATAACTGAAAAAATGTAATATACACATACGTATAAATGCAAAAGAAAAATTATTCTTACAAGAAAAGGTTCGATTTAGCAACAAAAAAAAAAAAAAAAAAAAAAAACATTTTCTTACTATAGAGAAATGTGTGATCCAGAGTAGTTCTCTCAGTTCTCAATTACCATATGGTTCTCTCAGGATCCCTACCATATATATAAGGTATAAAAAGAAGCTACACTTTGATATTTTTTTCCTGTTCATTAAATATATATATAATTATAAAACATATGAGCAACCGAAACTAAATTGACTATTGAATCCAAAATATGAGTTTAACATAAAAACACACAAATGATAGCTCAGGAAAACACATGGACAAAAAATACACAATGCACAATACAAAAAAACATCGTATACAGAGAAAAAACACAATCTGTTAGGGGTGAGCAAATGAAAACCGATAACGAAAAAAAATTAAAACTGTACCGACAATTGAACAAAAAATAACCGAAATAAACTTAACCGATCTGTTATGGTTAAAGTATGGCCAAAATCAAATCATTCGGTTACGGTTTTACCTTCTTTTATAACCAAAACCGAGCCGATTGTTATATATTTATGTGTTTTAAGTATATCCATGTATTTGACACATATTTTCATGTATTTCATGTATTTGAAACATATTTTCTTGTATTTTTCAAGTGTTTTCATGTATTTTAAATTTATAATTTTCTCAGAGTTTTGTTTTCGGTATTAACGGAATGTAACTGAAACCAAACCGATAACCGACATATTAACTGAATTAACCGAACCGACTTAACCGATTGGTTTCGGTTATGGTTTTTCCTAAAACCAAATTTCGGTTATCGGTTTTGGTTATAACATTTTTATATTGTGGTAATATGTCAAATTATAGATGTATATTACAAAATTTCGACCGTATCGTGTACGCAAGTCAATCTACGTGAAATACGCGTCGACGTTCTTTTGGTATATCACGGATTTGTTATTTGGGTTTTAGTAATGCGGTTGTTATACTGTGTACTGACACTATGATGAACCGAACTAATAATGATTGTATTCCTATCGTAACGCGCAAGTAAATTTTACTAGTAATATAAATTGTATAAATTAAAACCGTACAAAGCTAATAAAACATGTAATTCATAAAGTTTAAAGTTGTGGTTTAACACGTCACAGCCTAGAAAACTTCATGGGTTTCGTGGTTGCCCAAGCTATGAAACCAAATCGAGAACATGTCGTTGGTGTCATTGTTACCATCACAGTCATGCACCGAGAAACTTGACAACCCTTATTTATTTATGATTTAGCTAATTTAGGAGGCCAATATTTAGTCGTTAGTCCACATATATGTAAGACAATTTATCCACATAATAGTAACACATGTAATACGAGGATGATAATTACATCCTTATGTTTTACGCACATGCAACGATTGTATCTATGTGAAAACTGAAAAGCATTTTTTGCATAATAGATTTGGACATTTGTTATGGGCCCTTTTCAAGCTTATCAATATTAAAAAAAAAAAAAAAAAACGAAAACGACATGAGAAGGGATGAGCATTTTTCGGTATTAGATACCGAAACTACCAATACCGAACTGGTACCGATACGATACTGGTAGAACTTTCGGGTCGGGTTGTCCTTCCCGTCAGATCGAGCGATGAATATAATAAAATACAATATCACAATTAAATATATGATCGTTAGTTGTTTGAAAACACAATCAATATACTTTATCCAATTCTAAACTATACTCTAACCAACCTGAATATCCTCAAGGCTCAAAACAATTCGTAGAAAATTCTTAATCTAGCACCAGTATCTCGTTTTGAAAATCTTGACTTTGTGGTTGACGTGGATCTCAAATCAATTATGTCCGTTCGTCGGATTTTATCTCTTTGATTAACATGATAAAGATATAATCGGTTTTCATTCAGAGAGATCCCATGAAAGCCCTTTCAAATCAATTTTCTTAGTAGTAGTATTAGAAGAATATCCACCTTTCACGAAAAGTTTACATGTTACTCTGATTTCTAAATCCATATTCATAATCACAAATCCTTAAAAAACTAAACAAGTGACAATATTCTAGTGTAAAAATTTAAAAAAATTGGGTTTAGTGTTGGAGACTTAGGTGCTGTTTGTTTTTTTCTGCAGGAAAAGGTCTGCAGTCTGCGGACCACATCTGCAGACATCTGCAGGAGAAGAGGTGGACCAAAGGTCTGCAGTCTGCAAGAAGAATACTGTTTGTTTGTTAACGCCTGCAGGCTGCTGAAATAAACATAAATTTAAATAAACTGAGTTTTTACAGCAGTCTGGTGGTAGACGGTGGTGGTGGTGGGTGGACCGTGGTGGTGTGGACCATGGTGGTGGGTGGTGGTGGTGGACCGTGGTGGTGGTGGTGTGGTGGTGGTGGTGGTGGGTGGTGGTAGTGGTGGTGGGGGTGGACGGTAGTATGTGGTTGTGGTGGACCGTGGTGGTGGTGGGTGGTGGTGGTGGTGGTAGTGGTGGGTTGGTGGTGGTGGTGGTGGTGGTGGTGGTGGGTGGTGGTGGTGGTGGACCGTGGTGGTGGTGGACGGTGGTGGGTGGTGGTAGTGGTGGTGGGTGGACGGTGGTAAGTGGTGGTGGGGTGGTGGTGGTGGACGGTTGTGGGTGGTGGTAGTGGTGGTGGGTGGACGGTGGTAAGTGGTGGAGGTGGTGGACCGTGGTGGTGGTGGTGGGTGATGGTGGTGGTGGGTGGTGGTAGTGGGGTGGACGGTGGTGGGTGGTGGTGGTGGTGGACGGTGGTGGTGGTGAACGGTGATGGTGGACGATGCTAGGTGGTGGGGTGGTGGTGGGGTGGGTGACGGTGGTGGACGGTGGTGGTGGTGATGGTGATGGTGGTGGTGGTGTAGTGGGTGGTGGTGGTGGTGGGTGAGGAAGAGAAGAGGAGAAGACCTTTGAAGACCTTAGAAGACTTTGGTCCAAGTCTGCACCAAGAAGAGGTCAGGAAGAGCTTTTGG
>JAUTDX010005923.1:0-26388 GCA_030844895.1 Ambrosia x helenae
GTGGCAAAATGCACCACAAGTTATATAAGCTCTATTATGATGTCAAACATGATGTCATGTGTCACATATAGTTGACTTGTTAGGGGGTTTAATCTATACATTGACCCCAAGAGATTTTTGCCTACTTATTTTCGAGCACTTGGAATAAATGGATTCAAATGATTTGTTTTCATCTTGACAAGTCTTGTTAACGTCCGTTGACTTTTTTCTCTCGTTTACTTTTGTTATGACCTTTAAGTTACATCTGCAATATGAAATCTTTGTCGTTTATAAATATAAACTAGTGGGATCATTTTCGATCTGGTTCATTACAGTATAGTACAGTACGATACATGCACTCGACATTGCAATGAACACGTGTTTTACATCGTTTGAAAACCATAAAAACGAATACTCGTACCGGTACCGGTGTTGTTTGGTCGGTATCGGTTCGTTACGGTACATGTATCGTACAGACACTCGATATAGCTTACGATACCAAAAAATTAATTTGTTGCGAATATAACTCCGTGTTCAAAGAATTTTATACCGCTACGTCGAAAAAACTATAAAACGAATAAGGTACCGCCACCGACGTTGTTTGGTCGGTCTATATTCCGTTTATGTTGATAAAAAAAAATAACTATATGTGACCCGTTTGAATAGAACTTTAACAATTTAATGCTTAGAATTCATTTGATTTTGTTTTAAATTGTTACTTTTATTATTTTTCTATATAACACAATACTAAAAGAATATAAAACATTTTCCAAAAATTTAAAACGCAATGCTTACATAGGGTATGTTTGGCAAGGAGCTTTAAGAGCTTTTATAAGTTTCAAGCTTCAAGCTTCAAGCTTTTAAGAAAAACTCCTACTTAATAAAAAGCATTTTTTGATTGAAGAGCTTGAAGCTTTTAGGTTAGGAGAAAAAACTCTATATTAAAAAGCTAGTAGTATTAGCGTTTAAGAAAAATCTTCTACTAACTACAAGCTTTTAATGAGTAAATGACACAAATACCCATTCTATTATAAAAATAAAAAAAAAACCTTCCTTACAAGCTTTTAATTATGTCTATTTTGGTCATTTTATACTTTTTATTAAAAGCTTCAGCTACTCTGGCAAACACCAAAATATATTTAAAAAGCCACAGCTACCAGCTTCCAGCTACCATCCACTGGCTAATTTTGCCAAACATACCCATAGACTTCTTACCCTTATTAGGAAAAATAAACTTTTTACACGAACCCTACCCTATATATACACACATACACACACTATTTCCGGAAATATGGATAATGAGATGAGATACGAATAACCGCTTAGTATAGAAAATATTACATATGTCTAAAACCATCATACTAAAAATAAAATATGCGTTTGAAAAATAGGAACTCTAACTTTGGGTGTCAAGACACATGTTAATGTTAATGTATAAATACAAACTTGTCTTGTGTGTATTTGTAAATATGTAAACAATAAACATGTATGTATTAGTATGTATGTAGATTAAATGTAGATCATAGGTATGTATTAGTTATTATTATAGTACTCGGCTACATAATGGGTCAAGATGGATAACATGAAGGCTGCAAGTGGGTCGAAGAAAACTAATCAGAAGATGAAGCAGTAGTACAGAACAGAAGCAACATCAAATGGGTCAAAACAACATTGAAAAAAACTGTTCTATGCTTAGACTAAAACGTTTAATAATCAGTTATAAATGGAGCCAAAAATTTGAAGAGGTGGCAGTTAATCAACATGACCGTTCGAACATAACTATCCAAACAGACATCTACTCGTTTACTATATATAGAACATATTATGTACAATGTTTTGTTACCAAGATTGTATCCTAACAATCCATATAAAATTCTTTGTTTCTATCCAAACCATTCACAATAATATTCTACTGTTTTTTATTGATTTCATATCATAATTGTATTTGTTGTTTGATTTATCCGTTGCACAATTGATTCTAGTCCAATAAACTGGTATCAGAGCCAGATTCAAAATCCAAATACAATCTGAAACCTTCACAAAACATAAACTTTTTTCACTGCAGAAAACATGTCCCAAACATCAGAAAATTCATACTATCAATCCAGAATTCAAGGCAACAATAATTATAAGACACGAAAGGAAAGAAGGGCCAAACTTAGAAGGAAAAGAATTGAAACAAGATCTTGCTATTATTGTCATGAACCCAGTCATTTAATCGGTGCATGCCACATAAGAGAAAGGGATGAAAATGCCTAACTAATCAAGGATGCAATTGATACTGGCATAAGTTATTATCCAACGAAAGAAGGGGAAGTGGAGAAGAATACATACTACAAGGCACCGATAATGGAACATGGAGAAACATATGGTATGTAAGTCCGAATTTACAAAATCACATAAGTGGAAACATTGACTATTTTTTGAAATTAAAGAAATCTTTTGGAGTAGAAAGTAGGATTAAAAATGATCTTGTATTCATAAGAGGAGTAGGCACAATAAACATCTCGGTTAATGATCAATCTTTGATCATACTGAATGTTTTTGATGACGATATTCTAAATCTCCCTCAATTAAGACTTCAAGGATTTGTTGTGAAAATAGAAGGAGACGTTTGTTGTGTCCAAAATATGTTTAAGAATGAAAGTATGCAATTCATCAAAATGAAGAAAACAAGGATGGTAGAGAATCTATGTTAAGAGAACTCAGAGATGAACATGAACATGAAAAGAAAAAGAATGACTATTTGAATGATTACTTTGAAGAATTATCTCTCAATGCCGAAAAGAATATAAAGAAATTGGAAAATTCGGTTCATGAATTAAACATATACTCGATTGAAAAGTGCATTAAATTCTTAGACATCATAGATCATATAGATTATCCATGGGCACATAGAGAATTGTTGAAAGATCCATTCCTCCGAATGGTGTCATGGTATTTGAACTTTTACTTGAAAGTTCCAAATCCACCCATTCCTCCTATGGTTGAGAATGGAAAGAAGGTGGACTTATATGATCTTTACATATTAGTTAAGAAAGAAAGGGGACACAATCGGGTATCGAAGTATAATGTATGGGTAATCATAGCAAAAGAGTTAGGTTTGGAGTATGAAGACAAGGACATGTCACGTGTGTTGTATGAAAAATATTTGGATGTGTTAGAATGGAAATATCAAGTATACAAGGCTGCTATGAACATCACAAACGAAAAAAAAACAAAGAAGGTATTGGCTACAGTGAAATAAGATGGACAGGAATGGTGCCAAGACTCATGAAGATGCTCAACAAAGATTCAACATCTATGAAAGAAGATTATGCATTGCAGATGGGGGGGGGGGGGGAGATTGGACTTGGCAAAACAGTTAATCAAGAAAAGGAGATTTGATTTCTCCCGAGTTGAAAAAGCATTACAAGAATCCATGGAAACTTGCCAAGTAATTCAATGAATCCAAGTTAGATTTAGGGGCGAGTGTTAATGTTAATGTATAAATACAAACTTGTCATGTGTATTTGTAAATATGTAAACTATAAACATGTATTAGTATGTAGATTAAATGTAAATCATAGGTATGTATTAGTTATTATTATGGTACTCGGCTGCATAATGGGTCAAGATGGATAACATGAAGGCTGCAAATGGGTTGAAGAAAACTAATCAAAAAATGAAGCAGCAGTGCAGAACAGAAGCAATATCAAATGGGTCAAAACAACATTGAGAAGACTATTCTACCCTTGGACTAAAACGGTTAATAATCAGTTATAAATGGCCCCAAAAATTTGAAGAGGTGGCAGTTAATCAACATGGCCGTTCGAACATAACTGTCCAAACAGACATCTATTCGTTTTGTATATATAGAACAAACATATTATGTACAATGTTTAGTTACCAAGATTGTATCCTAACAATCCACATAAAATTTTTTGTTTCTGTTCGAACCATTCACAATAATATTCAACTGTTTTCGATTGATTTCATATCATAATTGTATTTGTTGTTTCATTTATCCGCTGCACAATTGATTCTAGTCCAACAACAACCTCTTTAATTAGTAATCGGCATTTAGATATTCAAATTACAATTATACAATATAATGACCACTTTGTTTAGCATGGTAATTTTTAATAACCAAATTTATGGGGTAAAAAATTTATTGATGTATATGTGTGTATCTCAAATGAGGTGGGAGTTTGTAGAGTTAAGTTGATGTAGAAGATGCTGTTAAAAATATGAAACATCAACAAATAGCCACAAATTAAGTGTTAACTAGTTTACTAAGATTCCCAATTCAACCTAAAAATTTGGGTCTAAAATGTGGAAGTAAGATTCCACATTCAAAAATTTCATGTTTCTATTTGTAGTGAACACTGATGAATTGTTATTTCCATATCCTAGTTCAGTCCCCAAATGATATTATTTTGATAAATATCATCAAATACGAGTTCAAGAAAACTACATAATATAAAATAACCTGAAGGGGTAGGGTATCAACTCTAGCGCGCAAGTGCACCCTACCATACAACGTCGTCATCATAATACACTAACTACAAGAGCACAACACACCTCCGCGGAGTATCAGCCGTTGGCGGAGGCCAGACTTCATGTACATCACATTTGGAGTGCAATCCACCCGCGTCACACCATGCACCACTTATGGCGATGGTCTCCCGCGATAGATAACATCAACATACATCTCAGGCCTGCTGCGCCTGTCCGGTGCTCCAGCAGGAATGATGCAGCTCCCTAAGCCCCGCTTGCTGCACGGGTTCCTAGGTATCAGGAGTTAATTAAGTTAATCTTCCAGAGGAAGCTAAACCGCCTGACAACACCCTGACGCAGGAAGTAAAACAGGTCCTGCAGTCAACTACAACGCGCCACGTGTACCGGTGGCAGGGCGCCGCCCCTGACAGCCAATCACAGCTCGCCACATGGACTAATGGTTGGGCGCCGTTTCTACCTAGTTTGCTTTATGCAAACCTTTAGTCCACACCCAACAGAATGGGCTTCTCGAAGACAGGCCCAGTTCCTGGTCCCAAGCCCGCCGCTCCTGTTATGGGCCCCAGCACCTGGCCATATATCCTCTGTAAACCGTGGGGGGGGGGGGAGGTGGGGCTTCACCTCCTTTCTAGAATTCGATCAATACACAACTGAAACACACATACACTTGTAATACACTTATATCTCTTTCTATATACTTGTAATCGTTCGAGTAATAAAGATCATACTTTTACAGTGGACGTAGGTCAACGAGACGAACCACTTATATCTTGTGTATTCGTTTACTACGTCTTCATTCTCTCTTTATCTTACGGGTCATGAATTTAGTTTTGGTTTGAGCAAAAGATTAGATCATGTAGCGAACACGAGTAGTCACCCGTAGTACTCATTGTAGTTGTTGTTTCTTCATAACAATATAAATGTCTTAAGATAATAAAACAGGCGAATTACTTACATTACCCAAATGTGTATCTTTTATATTATTCGAAAGCATTTACAAATAAAGGATAAGCACGGTTTTATTATATTTGTAAAAGTAAAATGGTCTCATTTAAAAGATGCCCTCCCTACTACGGACAATGTTCTTTGGTAAACGGTGGGGTGGTCCAAAGAGGGGTGTATAGAGTATACCATTTGTGCCAAAAATCTTATGTAGGACTTTCATATATTCTTGCACCCTCTCACCACTTGCACTTTGACGAGACACAGAACTTACTAGACCTATCCCCACCACTCACAAGGTGTTTCTAACACACAAACCCACATATAGTATTCGTATCAGGTTGACGGGTTGTAAATACACCATGTTTATGTCTATTGTTTAAGACCCGATAGAAATGTCATTTGTCACACATATTACTTCTTACACTTTCTAGACAAAGTGACTTTCTAGCAAACTCCTAACATAGACACACACGTATATGTGTGCGTGTGTGTCGTTCTAACTAGTTTAGTGAGAACATATAACAAATGTGCCAGTGTTGGAGTTTATGGGCTTTATTATGTCATATTAGGTACTACTAGGTTAGATTGACTTGTAATTAGTAGGAATGAGCTTGGTACCAAACCAGTTCGGTACCGAAATTACTAGCACCAAAAGTACGGCTCCCAAAAAACAGATATAATGGGTACCGGTACCAAAAATGGTCATAACCATACCTTAAGGCATTTAAAGGTAACTCAACCAAAACTACAATACTGTATCGAACTGATATTGGTACCTAAAGTACCAATACCAAAAAACAAAATAAATGAGTACTGGTACGGTACCAGTTCCATATCACATACATGCCTTAATAGATAATAGTAAATGATCATATGTGTCTTAATGGACCCTATTGAACCTTAACAACAACGATAGCTCATAATGGATCATTATGGGCGTCATCATATCACATTAAGTCCTAAAGGGTTAGATCAAGTAATAATAAATAATTATATAACACAATGGATAACACTAGATCATATATGACTTAATGGACCACATTGGGTCTTAATAGACAATAGTAGATAGTGTATGTCTTGATGGACCATATTGGGCCTTAATATGGATCACAATGAACATCTATATATCAAATATGTCTTAATAGACCATAACGGGCCTTAACAGATTAATAGGCATTAGTAGATCACATATGTCTTAATGAACCATATTAGGCCTTAAGGAATCACAATGGGCAAAAGTAGATCATATATGTTTTAGCGGACCATATTGAGTTTTAATGGATCACAATGGACAATAGTAGATCATACATGTCTTAATGGATCATATTGGGCCTTAATGGACCACAATGAACTATAGTAAACCATATTCGTCCTAATGGATCATATTAGGTCTTATTGGATTGCACGGGCAATAATAAATCATATATAATGTCTTAATGGACCATATTGGACATTAATAAATCACAATGGGCTATAGTAGATCATGATGTCTTAATGAACTCCGTTGGGCCTTAACTTTCTGTTTATACTTTTCATTGTATATATATTTAATCTTTGATTTTTTTAAGTTTCGGTCTGGTCTTATATTTTTTTTTATTTACCACAAACTTTTTTTTTGAAGTTTCAGTCTCTAAGTTATATATATTTTTTGTCTTCACCCTATTGGCTGTTGTAAAAATTGAGATTAATCGGCGATTAGTCGGTGATTAATTGCTAGTCGGTTGGATACTGACTAATTTTCCGTTAATCGGTAGTCTGCCGGCAAAAAAAAAATCGACGATTCCAGCAAGATTTTGGCGAAAAATATGTAATTTTCAGCCAAAACCTGTAAATTCCGATAAGTTTCCTACCAAGTGATATAGATTCTGGCAAATAATCATGTATACTTTAAAAAATGGGTCAAGAGGGGGTGGGGGGGGGGGGTTAAAACTTGTCTATTTAAAATATTACCTATAAAAATGTTTGTGTGTATAAAAAAACTCAAAATTACATATAAAATTCATCATCTATATATAAAACTCCAATTCAAGTTATCAAAGGCCATTTCGAAATCTATGTTAAAGATAAGCCATTTCGACTTCTTTTTCTTCTTAACCCAAGATAAAATCTCATTAATAATAAGAGGCCCATCGATGATATTGCGATCCTTTAAGAAAGTGGATTGGGTATGGTAAATAACCGAGGAATCACCTTTCTAAGTCTATTAGCAAATGACTAGTTATTAGTTTCTCCCGTAAGGTCTTAATGATACATGATACATCAAATCTCTAGCTCTTTTCTTGTCCAAAGAAGAAGAAATTCCATGTGTATGTATATCAGGGCCGTCCCCGAAAATGTTAAAAAAAATTGGGTCCTCGGCGAGATAAAATTTAGGCCCTACCCACTATATACGGTATGGGTACGGTATAAAATTTTTTACGTGTAAAATTTAAGCCATACCCTTCTTCCCTCTTCCCTAGGGCTGCAAACGAACCTAGGTGTAAAGTCATTGACGTTCCTTTGGTTTAAAAATATAAAACATGTTACCCGGTGATGGTAAACGTTTTGAACCGTTTATTAAGGTATTTATCATGTACTTTGGCACCAATTCAACATATTACGTGAACGTATTTTAAGTTAAACCAAATTTATCGGTTAGCTGGTCTAGAACTTTATTTTGGCTACATGAATAAATAAGTAGAAAAAGTTCATTATATTTAATTATATATCCAAATCAAAGTTTATAAAGTTTCCTATATTGGCTATACCAATAAATAAGTAGAAAAAGTTCATTATATTGGCTGTTCTAAAAAAAATTTTTAAAGTTAGTTATAAGCTATACCATTAAATAAGTGGAAAAGGTTATAATACACTTGCTCCATGACTTCCCGTTTACTAATATAATATAATATAGATTTATAATATAATGTTTAATGTCTATCATCATTCTCGTACATTCCTGATTCCATAGAAAAACCCAGTTCATCATCTTTCCCACTGTCAAGTGTCAACCGTTGATCAGCCACCACCACCAAGCCTCAAACCCACAACGCCGCCGTCCAGTCTACCGCTCCCATCCCCACCGCAATCGCCGCAGCTGATATTCTACTGCTGCCTTTGGATCATATTCATAATCGTTATACTACTCATCCTCTCCGCCATCGCCGGAACAAACTTGCAGTCACTTCGCCGACAGGAAATATGTCGGGCCCTTCAGAGGCTCTAGGCCCGGCGCGATCGCCCACCCTGCCCTTGCCCCGAGCCGGCCCTGATGTATATGTATTACAGTATATAATAATATTATATGTAAGATAATAGAAATACTGAATTGATATTACTGAATAGTTAGGTTACAATATATAGAGATCACAATGAACCCTAAAAACCTAACTAAGCCCGTGGGCTTATACTACCAAAACCCTAATCTGATATACTATCTAATACTCCCCCGCAGTCAGAGCGGAAGGAAACTAGAAGCTCAGACTGGAAAAACAAAAAAAAAACATAAAAAAATAATAATATTAAACGTTCTTCAATGTCGGTCAAAACTTCTGCCATAATCTCATAATCTTGCAATCCGTATTCTTCAATGAAAATCCACCACTAATTTAATGATCATGTAATCCGATATGAGGAAACCAATGCGGCGCGACGGCGGCGGTGGATAGCGGCGCGGCGGCGGATCATAGTCCTGCAAGCGGCGCGGCAGTAGTCCAATAAGCGGCGGCGAGGCGGCAAGGAACGACATGACGGAGAAGCAAAATCAATAAAAAAAAGAGGTGGCGGCAGCTTGATCATAATCAACGGCGGGAATATGTATAGAACCGACAATTGAAAATTTATTTAGAACTGAGAATAAGAAAAAAAAGTGAACGTAACACTAAAACGAAAAACGAACAGAGGCCGAACAGGGCGGCGGCAATGGCGGCACGCCGCCCTGTCTAGGGTTTTTCTTTAAGAGGTGAGGGCTAGGGTTTGTATTTTTGTGGTGGCGTGGCGGAGGGAAAAAAAACGTAACCAGAACCTTAAGGCTCTGATACCATGTAAGATAATAGAAATACTGAATTGATATTACTGAATAGTTAGGTTACAATATATAGAGATCACAATGAACCTTAAAAACCTAACTAAGCCCGTGGGCTTATACTACCAAAACCCTAATCTGATATACTATCTAATATTATAACCTCAAACTTTATTGAACTTAACTATCTACGGGCAATCATATATATGGTAGTGACACTAATAACTCACCAAGGAAAAAAATGGCAATACTTGATATTATTCGATCTTTTGATAATACTTAGGCCTATTCATTCATCCAACATCTACAGTGTTTAAGGCAACAATGACAGGCACCACAACTCACAAAAGTAGTTGCAGTACTGTAATACTGTTGCTGTCAACATTACTGTTAATATCTCAGACAGAAATCACCAAGCTTTGTTGTACAAAAGTTCAATGATGGTTCATACCACAAAATAAAATCACAATTAACAATAAAATGTGTAACATATATTTTGCGTTGTCTGATTGGTTCCCTCGGTGTTGTTCAAGTTATTCACCAACCAGAAAACGAAACGTCCTTTGCAGTGTCTCTTAGGTTCGTGGGACTGGAACATATTGATCATCAACTTTATGACAAAATTTTCTTTTTTCTAAGCACTGTATGCATGGAAAGTCTGTGTGTAGAATCATTGAGGTGATGGATACGATTCAGCATTGAAGGACCTACAAGGATGTAAGGAAGATGATTCTATCATATCTTAATTAGTGTATTCATGTTAAATGGTCGAATTTCCTAAACTTATTAATTTTCATATATATCATCATTACCAATGATCAACTTAATGTGTTCATGGATTTATCATTCTTTGATAAATGTTGCAAGTTGTAAGACCATTCGTAGTGGCCTGCGAGCGAGCTAGTAGTCGCGAGCCACAAATTGGTACACGAGGATAGCTTGAACCATAACAACCCCAAGTTAACGGTCCCGCGAGCTAGCCGAAGCTACCACACTCGCGTGTGGTAGCAGGTCAGATGTGACCGTTGGCTGGTCAATATAGCCGTTGGCTGCCGACCATTGGCAGCCGGCTGGCTATTTTTGACAACCTACAAATGTTCAATTCTCACACCACACAAACCATAAAAAAATTTATTTCACTCACTACAAAATGGCTATGCAATGGAACGATTTGTCTTCGTCCGACTCGTCCAAATAAGACGAGTTGTTTATGGAAGTGGGTAGGATAACGATTGACTACCTCATAGCACGGTCTCGAAGACGAAGGACTCCGGTGCTAACCCGACAGCCGGCGCTTGACCGTGATAGAGAGGGAGCAAACGATACTTTGTACCGACACTACTTCAGCCCGGATCCCGTGTATATTGAAGATCATTTTAGGCGACGCTTTTGAATGAGTAGACAATTATTCATGCGTCTATCAAATGATTTGTCGGAGCGTTATCCTTTTTTTCAACAAAGAGTAGACGCAAGGGGCCGACTCGAGTTCACCTCCGTACAAAAATGTACGGCCGCTATTCGGCAGCTAGCCTATAGGATTGCATCGGACGCAATGGACGAGTATATTACGATGTCCAAAAAAGTTGCGCGCGACTCTCTTCATTATTTTTGTCAAGGTATATCTCTATTTACTAGTTTACTCACATTTTTTACACTTTTATTAACAAATGTCGTTTAAAATATGTATATATATATATATTTATATTTGCGTAGGGATCATATCTATTTACTCACGACGGTATTTGCGTAAACCAAGCATGTATGATATCCAACGCATATACGAGGTTCATGGTGAAAAACATGGGTTTCCCGCATGCTTGGCAGTCTCGATTGCATGCATGTTGGTTGGGCTATGTGTCCTACGGCCTGGCGAGGTCAGTTTCATCGGGGTGATCATTCTGGACTGAGTGTCATACTTGAAGCGGTGGCCTCGCATGATCTTTGGTTTTGGCATGTTTTTTTTGTAGTTGCCGGGTCAAATAACGACCTAGATGTTATCGACCAATCACCTATATTCGATAACATTATCGACGGGGTTGAGTCGCCCCAATCGTTTTACGCTAATAATGTAAATTTCAAGTACGACTACTACTTGGTTGATGGTATTTACAATGAATGGGCGACACTTGTTCAAGCTTTCTCGTCACAACTTGAAGACAAACGCAAGTACTTTACAAAGAAACAAGAGTTGGCAAGAAAAGATATTGGAAGAGCGTTTGGCGTTCTTAAAAAAAGATTTGCATTGATTGCCAACCCAATAAGGTTTTGGACACGAGAGAGGATCATGGACGTCGTCTATACTTGTATTATTCTACATAACATGATATTGGAGAACTGAGGCTTGGCGATATCTCAAAATTACAAAGGTGATATCCCACGTACTGAATCAACAATCGATAATAACCAAAGACTCGACAACATAAGGAATCTCAAGAACCGTGAGATACACGGAAACCTCCGCCATGAATTAGTCGAGCATTTGTATGCTAGACGTTCCGATGATCTTGTATTAGATTAGTTTTTAGGTTTTTATAGTTTATTGTAAACATTAATCTAATTTTTAGTTAACTTTATTTTTGTTTTAATATAATTTTGACAAATTTAGAAAGTATCAAAAAAATTAAAAGATTAAAAAAAAAAACTGAATAAAGCTGCTGCTCACCTCTAGCCACAACAGCATCAGGCTAGTTAGCAGAAGCTTTATCACCCTGCCAATTGGGCGCTGACATGGCGCAATATGAGAGGATAAAGCTTGTGGTCACCTCTAACCACAACGAATAGTCTAACATCTTAACATATATATTTAATTAGGGCTTTTTAATGTAATATTAAGAAAATGTTATTTTTAAATTTCTTTGATTCAAAGTTATCTCGAATACATTTTAAATTTATGTGTTATGTATTTTTTTTAGTAATAAAACTTTTATTAATTTCATCTTTATTTGATACCATAAATATTAAATAACTTT
Source organism: Ambrosia x helenae (assembly GCA_030844895.1). Taxonomy (NCBI): domain Eukaryota; kingdom Viridiplantae; phylum Streptophyta; class Magnoliopsida; order Asterales; family Asteraceae; genus Ambrosia; species Ambrosia x helenae. The sequence goes on from JAUTDX010005923.1 coordinate 12,394, forward strand.
TTACTAACACTTTAGAGCATGCAAAATTAGGGGTGTTAAACAAATCGAATAACGAATTTTCAAATTATTCGAATCGAATTTCTCGAATTCTTAATCTTTTTACCTAAATTCATATTCAATTAATATTCAATTTATTCGATTCGTATAAGAAACTCGAATTTGAATAAATTCAATTTAGTTCAAATGCACCATAAATAATAAAATATTTGACTTTTGGTTTTAAAACTACTACAAACTCATTATTTTTAACATATAAAATACTAATCAATAAAATTGATAAACAACAAATGTCAAACACGAAAATGGTAAAAGTAGTAGAGACTATGGTCTTTTAGAATTTCGTGATGTATAAGGTAAATATGTAATATACGGTTATGGTAAAAATGGTAGAGACTGTGTGTTCTTAAAGTTTGACCCAGATTTAGATGTTTTTTTTCTTCCAATGTGTATGTGTGTGTATATACAGGTATATATTTAAAAAATATATGTATAGTTTGAATTCGAAATCGAATCAGTCGAATTTAAAATCATAAATTCGTATTCGATTTACTAGACTCGCATTTGAATTCTTGATAATCGAATCGAATTCTTGGTAATCGATTAATTCGAACTAAGTTAAATTTTTCGAATCCGAATCGAATTCTGAACACCCCTGTTGTAACATCCGGCCCCTCTTACCACCAATATTGTTCGCTTTGCCCCTGATGAGTAGCCCATCCAAGAATTCAAGGATTTGTTTTTGGTTGCCCAAGTGGAGACTTCCCAGGTCACTCATCGTAGTACTACTCCCACCTAAGCTCGATTAATTGTGGAGTTCTCTTCTCATCCACTAACAATAAGCCCCAAAACATGGTGGTGATTTAAGATACTTTGGATTACTTACGAACCAAGGATCTTTCCTGGTCACGGCCGATGTGGGATTTGCCTAGGGTGTCACAATGGTCCATGTTAATCTTCTCGATAATAAATATCATTCACCTATGCAGAACCCATCATGCGTGGCATGGGCAGAAAATCTGTGCCTGGTCCAAAAATCCAAAGAACCTCATGACAGACCACCCCACGTTGTAGGTGGTGTCTAGTCGTTGGTCCGAGGGTCAAGGTACAAAAGCAGGGCCTTGGTCTGGATGGTTGATCTGGGCTACACACAAACAACATCTTTTTTATGTTGAGCGCGGAGCTTGATAGTATTCTGACAAAGTTAGCGTTGAGTAGAAGAAATATTTATGTGGCTGATAAATTATGCACCTTGTGTGAAGATTGTGAGGAATCTTCGATTCATCTTTTTACAGCCTATAGTTTTGCAACCGGGGTGTGGAATTGTATATTGGTTTTGTATGGTATTCCCAATATTTTTTCTTTTGAAAGTGAAAGATTTATTGTCTATTCATAAGCATATGGGTTGCTAAAGGGTTAAGAAGAAGGTGGTTCAAGGTATCATCATTATCACGTATTGGAGAATTTGGAAGGCTCGGGATGAGAATATTTCAACAAAAAAGGCTTAATGTGGTAGAGGTTGTGTCGTTGGTCAAATCCTTGGGTTTTATTTGGTATAAGAATCGTTTTAGATCAAATGTAGTGGATTGGACGGATTGGTATAATTTTAAATTAATTTAATTGTTTGTTTGTGACGCCTCCTTTTCCACCTTGGAGATGGGGGTTCACTTTTTTTAGTTTCTAATGAAAGTTGCTTTTCAAAATAATAATAAAAAAAATCTCTCCAAAAAAATTATTATTTTTTAACGACTAACTAAATCACTTGAACTGTCAGTACCTGTAGCAAACCTAAGGCAAAAGTAACATAAGCCAAGCTGAAGGCTGTTACTCATCTATAGATGGACCGTCCAAGAACCTGTAGCAAATGTTAACTCAGATTGAATTATTTGTCAATGTCTTAATTTTGATGATGAATAAACATACAAGTTTGGGTTGAAAAAAAAAATACTATTGATCTAAATGTATGGATAGATTTTTCTGATCTCCAAACTCACACCCCCACTAAATCTTCTACTAAAGTTCACCTATTGCCCACCATCTAGAGAATATAAAGCCAAACCACTTTGATAAGGATGATTATAGCCTTATAGGTACGATCGTTTAAGTTGTAATCAAATTTTCTCTAATTTGTTTACCGTTTTAAACTAGAGAATGATTTTAAAAAATTATGGCAATTATTTTTATATTAATTTTCAACTTAGCTTTGTGAGGTGAAATTTACTATTTGTAACCTTTATTTGATTGAGTGTGATACTATTGTAAACTTTATTTTACATTTCAAACATTAACTTATATTTTATTAGTGTCCCGACCGTGATGCTTGAGTTAACGTGTATTAACGGCTTCTCGCACATGTGGTTACGTGTTTAGTAAATATGAATTTCTTACATAAATTAGTCAGCTGTTCCCCATAAAACTAATATACACTCATTGTGTGAGTTACAAGCTATACACACACACTCTTGCATGAACCTACAAATATTTTTTTGAACGGCCAACAAATTGGAATCACTCACGGAACACTGGAGTATCATCGTGCCACCAGTGTTGTCACGCGATCATATTCCACCACCAAGTCACCAATTCAGGAGGAAACTCATAATTATGAGAAAACCCCCTTTGTGAGATTCGAACTCAGGACCTTATGGCCTCTAAGTCTTATCTCACCACCAAGATACCACTAGGCTATAATGCCTTGGGTTGAACCTACAAATATTGGCTTTCTCTTTTAGAATAATCTCCAATTCACTAATCACCATGTTTTCTTTTCAAACTCCTCTTCCTTACTTTTTGTCACATTAGCAATTTTGTTTCTAGAACATTCTAGTCTGGTCGATAGGTAGTGAATTTGACAGGTGATAATACCTTCACAGTGAGTATTCATTTCCTTTGTTTAAAAAAAGTATATGTAAATGCATGGACGTTAACCAAATTTTAATGGTATAAAATCATCATCATCATACTCAGTTAATCCCACCTATAGTCAACCTTCTTTCTTTGATTCTTTGATCGGAATACGGATGAGATCAGAAAGGCCAAGGTAGGGTCTGAGGAGGGTAAGATGTAGACAGCCTTACCTCTACCCCTAAGAATAGAGAGGCTGCTTCCAGTGAGACCCTCGGCTCGATGTGGTTTGGTATCAAGCCTTGGACATAAGGCACAGAACACTTAGCAATCGGGACAAACCCGACCGGTGCATGTACCCCTTTATCTTTTGGCTATCAACGCCACCACATGATGCATGATTAACCGTCCGTCGTTTTTAACGTTATTTTCACCAAATTAGTAAAATAACGTTAAAACTAGTGCAACTTTACTTTTGCCCTCAGAGGGCCACACATATATACATTATATGCGCACACCGTAAGTGGGGCGTTTTAATTGTATAAAATATTAAATATTAAATTGTATAAACCATATATATTGTATAACAATCACGATCTAACTTGAAAGATACAAGGGTTGACTAGCGAGTCAAGGATACTATCACTACAAGAAAAATGACCTTTCCGGCAACATCTTTAGCGGCGACCCGCCCTTTGGTCGCCGCTAAAGGTCAAAATCTGACAGGCCGTCTCCCAACCATTGATCAAGATCACATCGACGTCTCGGATTTTATCGTACCTTAAGTATTAGCGGCGACAGGTGTCGCTACTAAAGGTCCAAATTTTTTTGACCTACCCGCCTTATTCTTCATCTTTCCCTCTCTTTTTTTCCATGAGCTCTCACATCTCTGTCTGTGCTCTCTATCTCTCTGCATTCTCCCACTCTCCTCTAATCTCCCCTCTTCACCCCAGCTCTTTATTTTTCCCTCTCACACCCACCGGAACCACCGACCACCATCGAAGCATACCCACCGGAGCAAACCCCCCAGCACCGAAGCAGGCCACCACTCGACCCCCACCACCGAAGCATCACTACCAACATCGAAGCACCACCACTCGGTGGGTTTTTTGCTACTTTTTCCTTTTTGCTGTTTTTTTCTTTCTTTTCTTTTCTTTTCTTTTCTTTTCTGTTTTTTCTTTTTTTTTCTTTTTTTTCCTTTTTTTTTGTTTTTTCTTTTCTTTTCTTTTCTGTTTTTTTTTCCTTTTTTTTGTTTTTCTGTTTTTTTATGTTTTTTCTGTTTTTTCTAATATTAGTTTGTTTAATTTTTTTTTTATGATAATATGTTTGTAGGGAACCACCAATCTAGTGAACCACGTGAAGTTTCGTCGCCGCTACTGGTTAGTCGCCGCTATTTTTTTATATTTATGCTTTATATTGTTAGTATTAGGTGTGTATGTGTGTAAGTAGGTATGTATGTGTGTATTTTAGGTATGTATATTTATATTAAATTGTGTATTTTTATTTTAGAAAAATATATTATGTATATATATTTAAAAAAATGATATATAAAAAATTGAAAAACTATGTTAAAAACCCGACAAGGCTAGAAGGTTGTACAGCTAAAGGTTATGTAACTGAAGAAGCTCTAACATTCTGCTCAATGTACCTTCAAGATATTAAGACTAAGTTCAATCAGCCTGAGAGAAATAAGGACGTCGTTGTAGAAAAAAGAAAGTTATGGGTGTTTGAGTCCCAATGCAACCCAACCAGTACCACGAATGACAAACTACTTTCAGTTGATGACAAACTCAAGATAGAATGGTTTGTCATCGATAATTGCGAAGAAGTCAGGGCTACATGAAGTAAGTGCTCTTATCCTTTATATATATTTACCGGACATCCCAAAGATATAATTAAGACTAATTTTTCTTGCTTTTATACATTTTTCTTCAATGTAGTGAATTCAAATCTACACATCCCCAAGATGATATTAAAACTAAATTTCCGAATTGATTTCAACACAAGGTAATACATATATAACACTCGTTACTATATATTTGTTAGGTAATGCATATATAACAAACAATATTATTTTAAATTTGTTAGGTCTATAAGATGAAGATAGAAAGTTCTTCAGAATTCTACCCAGAGTTATATGCTCTTTTATTGGGTGCGCAATTAATGGCCAAGACTTACGCCGGTTGCATAGTCAACGGTGTTAGGTTTATGGTGGCTTCACGTGATGCAAAACGTGCAACGCAAAACTCAGGGGTTGTGGTGGAGGGAAAGAACAGTGAGAAATATTATGGCGTATTAGAAGAGATTATTGAGATCAGTTATCCTCATGGGTATAAAACTGTCCTATTTCGGTGCAAGCGGTACGATACTCGAGTGGGTGTTACATATGAAAATAATATCACCAGTATCAGCACAAAACACGAATGGGACAAAGCGGATCAACTCATATTTGCCAGCAAGCCAAACAAGTGTTCTACATCCAAGAACCATCTTGAGGAAACCAAAATAATAAACATAGGTGGGTCGTCGAAAATGTTAATCACCGGCGAATTTGGGATCGACCACTACACTCGAGAATGTTCAAAATCTAGACACTGAGTTAGGCGAGGATCTTGACGTCGTTCACAATAAATCTTCATCTAATATCGGCCTAATTATTGACTTCCGCCAATACTTTCAAAACATATCTTCTCATGCTACTGAGGGTGAGAATGTAATGGAAGTTGATGCCCCGAGCAATAACGACAGTGAAGTTGCTGATGCTGGGACATATTATGACGTGGATGATCCCGATTATGACGACATGGAGTCTGATTAAAAAACAGTAATTGTTGATGATATCATTTATTATAATAAATCAATGTTTACTATTTTTACTTCATTTATTACATATAATAATGTGACTAATAATTTTTATTTCTAATTGTAGGACATCATGATTTCCATTTGGGTTGTGCTTGTCTACTTGATGGCCGATATTATCAGCCTTGGCCACGGCGGAGACGATGCAGGGGCGCCGCCACCACCTGGTGGCGGTGGCGATGATTAGTGGCACAGGCACCAGGCAGACGGTGGTAAGTCTTACAGTTCTTTATTGTTTACTATTTTTACTTCTTTTTCAATTCTAATAATGCGACTAATTATTTTTAATTCTAATTGCAACCCCCCCTCAGGAGAACACGAGGCAAGACAAAAAAACCTTGCCTTAAGAAAACATCTTAGTGACACAAGTGGCTTGGCAGACATTACATTTGATGAAGACGCCACTTTCATGCCTGTAGGCGAGCTTGGTAGCTGGTTCACCCAGGAGGCGTCTATGTATATATGGCGTGAAGTTCCATTGGATGTGGAAGGTTGGAGGAATGTTTCCGAGCTTGATAGAAACAAGTTATTTGAGTTTATGCAGGTCAGTGATTTGTAAATATATATTCTATATGTTATTTGTTGATTTTTTTTTCTATCTGACTAGCTTGTTTTATTTAATTATTAGACCGAGTTCAATATGAATTTCAAAGAAGTTGAGAAAGATCTCGTTGCTAGTAAAAAAAATGAGGCATTATGGCGGCTGTCACAAAGCGGTACAAAGACCGCAACACGACGCAAAGGAATATTTTTTAGATGTGTCGAGAGATTATGATGATGTGGAGGGAGAAAGGCAACGTCCCCCCGAGGTATGAAACCTGAAAACTGGCTTCGGGTTGTTGATCACTTATGTAGTGAGGAACATAGGAGGAAGTCTGCAACTAACAAAGCCGTCCGTCAAAAACAAACGTCCACATACTGAGGTGGAACGAGCTCTTTTGCCTATCACTGTCACAAAAATGTATATACACACACATATACATAGACGATAATGTTTATTTAACTTATAATTTAACTTTTAATGTTAAACAGGGCATTGAACAGTATGAAGCATACCGTTCTGGACATACAGGAAGGCATGAGACGTTTGATACCCCTCAGAATGAAGAGAATTATGTAACCATTTATTTATAATCTATTATATATATATATATATATGTGTGTGTGTGTGTGTGTAATTCTATTACATCACTTTTGTGAAATACAGTTCATGTTAAAGTCACGGTTTGAGTCTGAACATCAACGGATCGCCGAAGAAGAAAAAGAAGAAGGAGGAGGAAGCAGCTCCCAACGGTTGAATAAGGTTGGTATATATTTGTTTATGTGAGTGTTTAGTTTTCATGTTTTTGCGATTGTTTGTTGGGTTCAAAGTAGGTTAAAACTAATATTATTTGGGGTGTTTAAAGGTTGGTATATTTGAAGTCGCGGACATTTCGCGGGTTTGGACCTATGCCTTGTCCGAGAGAAAGCCTTCCACATCTTACGCCAACGCAACCGCAACCGCAACTAACACAGGTATGTCTTTGTAGTTTAAATGTTAATATTTGACCCGTTTGGTATAAATATATTTAGTAGGTAGGATATTTGACCCATTTGGTATATATTTGTAGTTTATTTGTTGATAGTTGACCCATTTGGTATAAATATGTTAAGTAAATAGGATATTTGACCAATTTGGTATATATTTGTAGTTTAAATGTTGATAGTTGACCCATTTGGTATATGTTTGTAGTTTGTAGTTTGACCCATTTGGTGTATATATGTTTGCTAAATGTTAATATTTGACCCGTTTGGTATACATATGTTTGGTAAATAGGATATTTGACCTATTTGGTATATATTTGTAGTTTATTTGTTGATAGTTGACCCATTTGGTATAAAATATGTTTAGTAAATAGGATATTTGACCCATTTGGTATATATTTATAGTTTATTGGTTGATAATTGACTAATTTGGTATATGTTTGTAGTTTGACCCATTTGGTGTATGTATATTTGCTATATGTTAATATTGACCCGTTTGCTATAAATATGTTTAGTAAATAGGATATTTGATCTATTTGGTATAAATATATTTGTAGGAACAATTTAATGCGATGATGGCCAATCCTCAATTCCAAGCGCAAATGTTCCAAATGTGTATTCAATTCTTCCAGTCACAAAACTTTGGAAATCAAGGCGGTACCGGCAATAGTGGCGATCATGACGAAGACGAAGATGTTTATGCGTTTTTGTAAGAATGGTACAATTTATAATATTTATGCTTGAATGTAAATATTGGTATGTTTGCTTAGTTTTGTTGGTATGTTTAGACGAATGTTTGAAGACGTATAATATATATGTAAATGTTGGTATGTTTGGTTAATTAGTTTTCTTGTTATTTTGCTTGATTGTGCGTTTGTGAACAAAGCGTATTAAATCTGAACAGAAAAGCGACAAGGAAGGAAAACAAAAAGAGACGCCGCTAAAGGTGAAGCCCAGAATGCACAGGTTTTTGCCACGTGCATGACATGTGGCAAAAAAATAAAAATAATAATAATAAATAATGACACGTGGAAAATAGGCATTAGGGGCGACCTTTTAGCGATGACATGGGGCATTAGCCACGGTTTTTTACCGAAGAGACCTTAGTCGCCGCTAAAACCCTGTTGTAGTGTGTATATCATAACTTTAGTAAGGATTTCTGGTATGTCTCAAGATAACATGCTTTAGCTTTTAGATACGTTTACTTCCAAATTAAGCATTGTATAACATATGAAAACTTTAAATACATTACTAATTGTTGCTTTATATATTTTATTTTTCATTTTCTTCGCAAGAACATTGAATAAGGAGCGGGACATGAAGAAACCAGGATTAGAAGTGAAGAATACAAAGACCTTTCATATTACACGCCTATATATAATCTTATATACACATAGGTATGTAGTAGTGCATGTAAACACAAACACCACGAAATGAAGGAAAATCCTCAAAATGTCATTTCTGTCTTTCCACTTCCGCAAATTGTCCCTTTGACTTTCCTATCCCAGGAAATGCCCTCCGAACATGGGCGGTTGCGTTAATGTTTTACGTTGGTTGCCCATGTTTAGGTTCAATGCAATTATGCCATGTGTCCTTAAACAACCAAAAACGCTTATATATTTATTAACGGTGGCACCACCAATAGTGTTGGTGTCGTTGATGTCAAGCGTGATGCCACCAGTCATACAATCCTTGCTGAGTTTTTTGTTCCCTTTTAAACAAAAGTTAATCTATACTATATTGTAAAGTACTCGTATATCTTAAAGACTTCTTAAAATTTAAGAAGTACAAGTATAACTGCTTATGCTACAACACGCAGTGCATATGTTAACTACTTTATAGAGACATATTTGTCTTTAAAATACCCAATTTAATCCAAAAGGAAGTTGCAAGTCAAAATGTTACTATGAGAACTCATGGAATTCAATTCTACAATTATTAAACACATTAAATAGAAACTTATAAAAAAAATTCACAACGTTGTTTTGGTATAATATTACATAGAATATTGTAGTTTATAAAGTTAAAGTTTTATAAAGTTGATAATACTATATTCAAATCGAGAAATCAATAATGATTTTAACCTTCATAATAAGGTGTAATATTGGGATTTAGTGATTTCTTGTAAAAGCTTATGAATATGTGGATTTGTGTCGTTTCATTGTTAACTTCAAACACATTAAAGAAAACATATAGAAAATAATTCACAATGATAAATGTTATGGTATAATCATTTACATAGAATATTGTAGTTTATAAAAGTTAAAGTTTTATAAAGTTTATAATACTATATCTAAATCGAGAAATCAATAATGAAAGTTGCGTTTTTAATCATGTCAACATTTTAACCTTTATATCCACGTTTGTAATACAACTGGCATTTAGTAATTTCTTGTAAAACCTTATGATTATGGGTATTTGTAGTTTTCATTGTACCTATTTCTTCAACAATTAAATAGGCCCATGAAGTTGATGTTTTTACATTCAATCATCCAAATTTTTGTAACTCTTGATGCTAATGGATAATTGATTGAAACTTTAGCGTATGGATGGCTCTTGATTAGTATTAAATACTTTATAAACTCTAGAGACCGGGGGATATTTTTCGCACACATCTGCTGAACTTCTCAAATTGCGGATTATTACCAAATTTCCGTAGTTCCGAAACGGGAAAATAATTGAATAGGACAAATTAAGGCTTATATCGTGATTCTACATCCTGAAGATCCATCAGCCACATCATAAACATGTGAGACTCATAACAACCTGTTTGACTGTTTGATTACCTTCGTCACTTAGCATTGACGTACGAGGTAACGGTTTTGAATTCCAAAATTTTGTATATTGATAACCTGAATATGCTAATCTGATCTAAAACTATACTTCACCGGATTGTATGACTGGAGAAGAAAGTTTCTTGTTTTTATTGAATTTAAAACAAAGGATCAAGAAAATATTCACGTAACTATGATTAGGTTCATATTAGCTATGTCAATCATCATATTTATAAAAAAAAGAATTTTTTTTTTTTTTTTTTTTTTGCATAAGATGTAATTAGAAGGTTGTTATATAACTTTGTATTCAAAAGAGAATGAAGATATCATATAAATCATCATTATTAGCACTATTATCCTTTTTCCATTTATGTAGAAATAGATATCTAAGATACTTTATAAATATAAATTTCGTCTCCAGAAGTAATTAAAATTTACACTATACAGTGAGTAATACAACAAAAAAATAATATATTTCATATATAAGTTTGCAAACTTAAAGGAGGAAAATCATTTGAGACATGGATCTTCACAAATGTTCACATGGAGTTATCTTTATTGATTTTGAATGAGTTTTCTTTGAAACACATCATCATTTTTTCGATTAATCAAATCAAACTACTATGATCCTTTATATGAAAACCCATCTAACATCGAAAGGTTAAGATAATATTGCCCATAACCTTAAATGTAAAATACTTATAAAATGAGTGTGACAATAATAAATAAAAAACCTTCAATTAATAATATTGGATTGTTCTTCTTGAGGACTTCAACTCAAGTCAACATTTCAGCTCAACTTAAATTTTTGGTTATCCAACCAAAAACCGATTGGACCCAATGTTCCCAACTGATTAAGCAAACTGAAATAACTGAAACCCATTGGCTTTTGAATACAATTATCGAAAGTTTTTTTTGGTTACGGTTATGGCTCAAAACCATTTTAACAGAACTGAACAACAACTTGTGCACACTCTTTAAATCTTCAACCAAACAGTGTTGTTCTCCCCTCGCAACACGCAGGCAATTTGTAATTGGACTTAATATTCATAACCGATTAACCAAAATGCTATAGCGTGAAATCCATTAACTTTTGAAATACCTTAATCGAAATTTTTGGTTATCATTATGGCTCAAACCGAACTGAATCAAACAACAGCTTGTGCACACCCATAAAATCACTAACCTGATAACTCACATAATTTAACATATAAAAACAGGCATAAAACAGTCTCATAATAGGATGCAATTATGCTTATATTATTGATATTTTGATGCTTAATTTGTTCCTATTTGTGTTTTCTCAGAAACTGGGCTCCAAGACGAGAAACAGAGGATTTCCGGGTGAAAACAAGCAAAAACTGGAGATTCCTGAAGATACAGACTTGCAGCATGTTCCCTGTATGTTTGAAGACCAATCCCAGGGCTTAAACAATGCTAAAATAATCAGTCCGGGAGTGACCAAGCACGCCCACGCTCACTTGCACGAAGGCCCTGCACGCGAGAGGACAACGCAGCAAACTTTGAGAGCAAGAAAAGATACTCAGCAGGCATTGCACGCCCGTTCCACCATCAAGGGCACACCCGCCGTGCTTAAGAAAAAAAGGACAGACAGCATCTGCCATGCAACAACAGAATGTAACTGTGACACAGCGAGCACGCCCTCGACACACCTTGGCACGCCCGTGCTGCCCCTGAAGCTTTATAAATAGCAAGCTAACCCTCACCATTTGATCATCCCATTCTAACTTGACTTGAGCACTTCTTGGGTTGACTTCCAGAGGTCTTGCAGAGATCTGGGGTCCCTTGGGAGGCCTTAGGCCCTCCTAACACACCCCACCAAGGTTAGGCCCTGTCCTACCTTGATTCACATCAAGGATCGTAGAGTAGTTTATGCAATAAAACATCATCGTGGGTCGTGAGGATCATGTTAGATACATATCACTTGAAGATGGAGAGCTTGTCTATGAGCAGCCATGTTCATGTGTTGATCATTTGTTATGGTTGTATCTTTTCATTATTCCCGAACCTACTTCGATTTTGTAGACTTTTATTATTAGTAGTAGTAGTTTATTTTTAGTTATTTTTTGTGTTATCTTTTTCTAATCTTTGTTTGTTTATCTTCGTGGCATGTTTGAATGATGATTAATTTAATAACCTAAAATACTCTAACTTAATTAAATAACTAGACGTATAATCAGCTTCTGGTAGCCCCGTGCTAGATCCAAGCGAGGAAACCGGTAGTGAGACAGATCCTTCGGCTTCTGATATCCAAACCGGATTCTAAACAACGGCTTCTGAAGTGGACCATATCTGAGTGACACATTTCTGGTACATACCGGATGACTGAATGATTTTCTTGGTAAAGGGAGGATTCCCTACGGGCGCACCAGTGATCTTCAGATTGCACGCATTTAGGATTATGTTCCACCTTTATCAAGGGGTTCATTCAGTATTTGAGTGACTTTCTCTGGCAAAGGGAGGATTCCCTACGGGCGCACCAGTGATCTTCGGATTGCACCGCTTTAGGATTATGTTCCACCTTTGTTAAGGATTTCTTCATCTCGGGAGTTAAGGGTTGGGTTATTAAGTTATCATTCATTAACCAACTTTATATTTAATTGATTACTAAATAATAAAGTGTCACTTAAAAGATAATAAATTAAGGATTCTATTTCTAGTTCTCGTAAGTACAACGCCGTTAGCCAATGGGATACGAGTCTCCTTAGTCAACTCTAAGAGAGATCCCTGGGTCTTCATGATCGTTAACCTTCTTAGGGATACCACTGTTGTCAAACTCGGAGTGACCCTAAGGAGAGATCCTTCGGTACGAAACGCGAGAGCTAAGGAGGTGCACGTGTTCCATGTCGGAAGTTAAGCCTCCAATTTAAGAAGAAGATAAGTTCGAGGACCAGAGACTTTGACCGCCGTGTTTGAGGAGCCCGCTATAAGCGAGGACCTGGCGTAGTACTCTCATGTGGGCCCACACTTGAGGGTTTTGCATTCTACTTAGTAGTGGCCCCGCTTCTCTATAAAGCAGAGTCAACACTTCAAGATCCCTCTCGTCTTCCTCACATTTAATTAACTTAAATTAACAATTTTAATAATAAACTAACTGCTTATACGAGGGCCCCGAGATGTGCATATTAGTCTACTCTACTAATTTATCTTTTATTTATAAACCCAAAACCTTTTTCAAAACTATTTTCTTTTAAGAACCCCTCCGTTTTATTTTCTTTTAAAAACTCGATCAGTTGATTGATGAAAGCTTGAGTAGGGGAAAGTGTGTTCTCTTGAATACGATACTCGGTATTTACCCTAGCAAGCTATGCTATACATGTCAGGTTCTTCTGCCTATGTGTTGGTTTTACTTTCAAAAGTAATTATCGTTTACTTATAAATTTAAAACTTTGTAAATGGGATTTAGTAAAAATCAAGTCGTTTCCTCCAAACCAATGTTTTTGGGATTCACACATCAAAGTTTTTGCATCGGGGAAATTGACATCTTTTTAAACACTAAAACCAAACGCATCACAACCAAAGTGTTGTGACTCCTCCTGCTGCAACACGCATGCACCTCACCAGTAATGATAAACTGTACCACTTTTAATTATAAACTTCACTAAAAGAAAGTTCACCATTAGCGGCGACCCTCTTAGGTGTCGCCGCTAATGCCTAATCCACACCAAACATCATCAGAACCAACCAGAACCGTTGATTGGTTAAGAGATCAAACGGTGTGAAATTCATTGTACTAAACTCAATAGCGGTGACATTATTAGCGGCGACATGTCGCCGCTATTGCTCAAAAATTCACCTACCTGCCAAACACCTTCTCTTTTCCCTCCTGGCTTACCCTTTTCCTCTCTCTCACAGCTCTCACTCTCTTGTCGCTCTCACTCTCTCTCTGTCTAAATCTCCTCTCTTCATCTTTCTCGCTCTCACTCTCTTCTCTTTTCGACCACTACAACTGTAACCACCACTGTAAAGCCCC
>JAUTDX010005924.1:0-5000 GCA_030844895.1 Ambrosia x helenae
TGTTTGGCAACATAGCCACTTCTAGGTCAAAAGGAATCCTTTGGTAGTAGTAAGGATCAGAGTTATGATCATTTCATTGACATAGCCTCTGGGTTCAAGTCTGATACATACTCTCCCAACGATGCTTTTACGCCTAGTGGTGAATTCCAGGCCTCTGATAACTTCTCCTTTAAGTATAATGATCTTCAGCATTTTGACCCCCTTGACTTAGAAGAAATCGACATTTTGCATTAATTGGCTCTATTCAGTATTGAACTACCAAGTTTTACAAGAAAACTGGTAGAAAATATGCAGGGTTGCATGAAGCGTCAAAAGCGAGTTTGGATAAATCAAGATAAAGTGCAATAAATGTCACAGACTAGGTCATTTTTCTATGGAATGTAGGAGTCAAAATGTTACACCTATGATCACCTATCCAAATCAAAGACCTCAGACCAATACACCGGAACACTCATATCCAATATTCCAAAGTACCCTGGTCCCAAATATGCAAAACACTACTCATTTTGCACAACCTCAATCACTGTCCTAGTGCACTATGTCCAAACCATGTTCCTCAGATCCAGTATGTTCAAACCCTTATTCCTCAGGTATAAGTACCACTAGTTGCACCCTCCTCAGCCTACAGAGACCAGTTAACAGAGGTTCTTAAGTCAAGGCTTTGTAGATTGGAGCAGCTTACCAGATGAGTTAACACAATGAAAGCTTTGCTCTTGTTGCCAAACCTGAAAATAAACATGAAAATTTTGTTTCATGGCACTTATGACAATAGTTGAGGGAGTTGAATATGATGAGGTGGTGTCCGAGTCTGAAAAAGTGACTAATGATGGTGTTGAGACAGATGTTTCGGGTGAAAAGATTGAAGAGATGTGGTGAATCTATCAGATCCATAGAATGCCAGTTATTGTAAATGCAAGTGTGATTGTGTATTGATGGTTGCTGCTGATGTATCTCCTCATGTCCAAAAGGATTTATGTTCAAACACTTCTGTGGAAGCCTTTGCTAACATAAAGAGGTGAATGAAAACCATAGAGAGAAAATCTTAGAGGATGAAAATTAGTTTGAAAAACCTCACAACATAATTAAAATCAAAATTTACTGAAAAAGAATGTAAGATAAGCAGTTTAAAACATGAAGCAAGTGTAACCCAAGACTAGCTCAAAACTATGATAGTAAAATATCATAGTTTAAACAGGCGCTTGAGCCTACCCAAATCACTTGTGAAAATGGGTAGAATCATTCCAAGGTTATGAGATGCTACTCAACCAATAGACCAAAAGCAATGTGAAGTTTGGCATTGGATTTCCTGAATCCAGTGACCATGATTCCAAAAACATTGTTAAAAAAAGAATCTAAAATGGTTGGGTTACACCAATAAATCTGGATGGTCAAGAAATTAAAATCATAAACCAAATGGTAAGTAAATTATTCTTGAAAAACTGTAGGTTCCTTATCTTTTGCTAAAATTGAAAAATACGAGTTTAAACCAACTTGGTCTGGTAAGTGTGATGTTGTTGATAATTTTTAAACCAGTAAATTTTGAAACCAATGATGGTGTTAAAGCACCAAAAGTGAAAATCATTCCTTGACAAATCTTCCAGCAGATGTTCAAACAGCTGTTGAAAAGAAGAAGGACAAAAGGAAAACAGAAAGAAAAGGATTCAAACTTATTATGTGATTTATGTGAAAGAGAAACCATGTCACTAAAAATTGTTTTCTTTTATAAGCATATGACATGAACAAAGGAACAAGTGTGTGCGTGTCTAAACCACATTGCACCATCTGTGGTAAAAAAAATCACATGACTTAAGAGTGTCTTTATCTCAAAAAAATTGATGTCAAGAAAAATGAGTATAAAGCAAAAACTCTTGTGAGTCAAGGGATTAGTACTTCAAAAGGAAAGTCCAAACAGATGTTTACATAAATTCAAACATTTGTTACCAAAAATTTATATGAAAACTCAGCTACCAAAGATGTCCAAGTAACAGATGCTCCACCTTCAAACAAGTTTTCTAAGAGGCCATAGACAACCACCATGCCATAGATTGCCACATGTTTATGAAGAGCAAAAGAGGCCTTCTAAACCAAAAGTGAACAAGCATTCTCATGGCTATTATCATCTAATAGGAAATGGTCAAACATCTGTTTGACCAAGTGTTGACATACAAGCACTGGCAAATGGCATCAACAGTTATTGAAGTTAGTTCAAAAACTTGTTCAAACCCCTGAACATTCTCCTAAGCTTGAATCTGAAAAGTCTAAGTACCCATCTAAATACATGGCTTTGACACACACCAAAACTAATTCAATATGATGTAAGGGAGCTTCGGCATTCTTAGACTGTCTTTGCTATGTAGATAGTGAAGGCTCCATGCACATGATAGGATTTAGAGCCTACTTAGAGATTTCTTAGCTCACGGAAGCGGTGATATATCTTTTGCTAATGATTCAAAAGAAAAGGTGTTGGGTTCTCGAATTGTTCAGGCTCAGAGACTCATGTTTGAAAATGACAAGCTTATTAATAATCTTAAATTTAACCTTGTTAGTGTTTCACAAATGAGTGAGAAAGGCTATGGGTCATTCTTCACTAAAAAAACCTGTAAATTTATCTGGCCATAAGTGGTTAAAAAGATCGAGACCAACAAAGCTGAGAGCAAAGCATGACTTGTTGCTCATAGGAGTGGCAATGTGTATGTGGTTGATATGTTGAAGGATAATCCTATGTCAAATGTCTGTTTGTTTACTACTACCTCAACGAAAGAGATAGAATTGTGGCATAGGAGATTGGGTCATACCAACCTTCAAACTATCAACACATTCTCAAACAAAGCCTTGTCAGAGGCCTTCCACTAAAGAATTTAAATGTGATGAACACTGCATTTCCTGTTTAAAAGAAAAACAGCACAAAGTGTCACACAAATCCATTGATGAGTAAAAAACAAGTCAATGTACAAATCCACTGATGATTCCAAAACAAGTCAATGTCTTCAAATCTTGCACATGGACTTGTTTGGCCCGGTAAAACTCCTGAGTCTAAGGAAAAAGAGATATTGTCTTCTCATAGTTGATGATTTTTCTACGTTTACATGGACTTACTTTTATACTCTAAAGATAAGATTGGAATCTTGAAGGACTTTGTCATCAAAGATAAGAAACAATATGACTTGCTAGTAAAAGTCTTTGAAAGTGACAATGGAACAGAGTTTAAAAATAAGGAGTTGGATGACTTCTGTGTGTCAAAAGGAATTGTAAGGTAGTTTTGCATTCCAAGAACACCAGAATAAAATGGGGTGGTTCAAAGGAAAAACATAACCCTTATTAAGGATGCAAGAACCATGCTAGTAGATACTGGTTTACCACTGTCCTTTTAGGCAGAAGCTGTAAACATTGATTGCTATGTTCAAAACAGAGTTTTGATCAATCCCAAACATCAAAAGACTGCTTATGAAATTTTGTTCAAAATCAAACCATTGATCTCATTTACAAAATCTATGGCAGCCATGTTTCATTTTAAATCTAAAAGATTCCACTTCAAAATTCGTAGTCCAAGTGGATTATGGTTATTTTTCTAGGATATTCTTCTACAGCCAAGTCCTACAAAGTATTTAAACACAAGGACTAGGATTATAGAAGAAACTCCAAATGTAAAATTCAATGAACTTTCTTCTTTAAAAATCCCAACAAATCCTTCAGAGCTGTTTGATCTTGATAAATTTAATTTTGAAAATATTACTACAAAGACTAACAGTGCACGTACACCACGGTTCTCAAAAAAGGATTAGAGATTTGACATAGTGATTTTATCACAATGCAAATTCTTTTTTTTTTTACCAGAGGAAACAGATGTTCAACACATGCATGTTTGTTTCCAAGGGCGACAGATCGAGTTGGTAAGCATTAAATATCTCTCTATTTCATTTCTATGATCGATGATCATAGACGGCCTCTTTATCATTCTGTATTTCATTTCTATGATTGAAGATTCCAACCCCCCAGGTAAAAATTCAATTGTAATTCTTCGATTCCTCGGGGGTCGACTTTCAATTAATATTTTTGGAAATCCCATATAGATTATAATTTGGATCAAGTCGATTCTTTTTTGAATCTCTATACGTGCAATTCCCTCGACGCCGGAAGATGTTTTCATATTTTTTTGTACATAATTCTTTATAGAATTTCTTATTTTTTGATCTTCTTGCAGACCCTCAGAATAATTTTTTGGTTGTGCAAACCAAAGGGAATGATGACCTTGGGTTGTACCAAGTCTGAAACAATTGGATTTATTTTTTGTCCCATGTTTCTGATATACGTTAATTTATACATATAAAAGTCCCCGTTAACTCCCATTTTAATACGTTTTTGACCATATACACAGGAATTGGTACTTATTTGGGTATCTTTACGATTTCAGGTCTTAAACGATGTCCCGGAAGCATAACAGAAGGAAAAACGGGTATTTCGGAGCGGAAAACGGGACACTGGGTCCTGTGAGCGGCGCTCACAGGCACCGAGCGGCCGCGCGCTCCTCCCTAACATTATTGGAGACCTTCTGGAAGCCCTACGTCAGCGCACGAGCAAATCTGGGAACTTTTTAAAAGTGAGCGGTCGCGCGAAGGCACTGAGCGGTCGCGCGCAGCTCACTGATGTTATTAAATAGAGCTTTCAGCTCACTGGTCGAGGATTGGTGATTTTTGGGCGATTTTAGGGTGATTTTTGGGCGATTTCTAGGGATCGTGAACTGCTGTGAGGCCGATTAACAAGCTTGGGAAGGAATCCAAGTCCATTAACATCATCCAATCCATCATAACCGTGCTTGTTTATGGTTTGATTCTTGACCTAATATTATTTCAAATCTGATTTTGAAGTTTTGTTATGTTGTTTATCTTATAGATTGTACACCTACGGGTAAAAACAAGTAATCTTTAGTAGTTAGAACAATCAATTATATGTTAATCATGTTTTGTATGAATTTGGTGTTTTTCATGTTTGAATCTTGATGA
>JAUTDX010005924.1:7500-18846 GCA_030844895.1 Ambrosia x helenae
TTTTGAAAGAACTT
This sequence comes from Ambrosia x helenae, assembly GCA_030844895.1. Taxonomy (NCBI): domain Eukaryota; kingdom Viridiplantae; phylum Streptophyta; class Magnoliopsida; order Asterales; family Asteraceae; genus Ambrosia; species Ambrosia x helenae. The sequence goes on from JAUTDX010005924.1 coordinate 7,515, forward strand.
ATTGTCAACCTCTTTCAAGTATGAATCTATCTCAACTTAATTGTTGCAATATTATTATTAAAACGGATTTGATTGAATTGATTTGTTCAATCTCGACAATATTCAGAAGGGAAGAACTTGTATCAGTATCTCAATTTCAATTCAAAGATGGGTTTGATTCACACTCCATGTTCTGAGAAATATTTACCATCCGAAAGTGGAAAAAAACGTAGTCTTTGTCTAAAGAAATGCGTTGAGAAAGGCAGATGTATAGAACTTTTCAACGAGATAGTACTTATTCAACTCTCTCAAAATGGAATCTATTCCAAACATATATGCCATGGTTCTTGCGATCGGATCTATTCATTAAAAAGAATCGATTCAATACATTTCTTATGTACCTATGGGTGCTATGTTGGATATGAATCAAATTTCGGATCAATCTATATTGATTGACTGCCTCCATTATGTTGTTGCTAGCAATTCCCACTATTTTTGGTTTTGGCTCTTCCAAATCATTCCTAAATCATTCCCGCAGGAGATCCGGACCCTTTTTTTCTGATCCTTCGATAAAAAGATTCATTCTCTTCATAAAAATAGGAAATAAAACTAATAACGATGTCGTTTTCCATTCATACTGGAGTTGAATACCCATTCAAGAAATGTTTTGGATCCAATCCATAGGAATCAATAGAAAAGGCAAATCTCTTATGATACACAGATCCGGCTCGGTTATTGATAGATGTAGATCTCGGACCTATGAATGGGGAACAGATATGTAAGGAAGAGAAAGATTCCAACCCCCCAAGTAAAGAACTGTTGACAAAAGTCCACCTTCTGTAGATAAACTTTAATCCACATTAACTCCACGTGAACCAGTTCCTCCACCTCCTTTCCAAACATCCGCTGACCATAAAACAATCGCAACAGATGTTACCATAGATGATTCACATATGTGCCCTTCACCTCAAAATTCCATTGTTCCATATAGGGCTGTAACGAACCGAACTTTCAGCGAACAGTTCATGAACCGTTCGGCGGAAAGTCTGTTGGTGTTCGTTCGTTTAACAAATGAACGAACACGAACAAGAAATTTCGTTCGTTAAGTTAAACGAACGAACATGAACATAGGTCGCGTTTGTTCGTTTATGTTCGTGACGTTCGGTAACGTGTTCGTTTATGTCTGTTTATACTTGTTCGTTTGTGTTCATTTGGTTTTTAAATTTTATATCTAAAATTTTAATATTATATATATATAATATATATATATATATATATATATATATATATAAAGAAAACTTACAATAACAATGTTTTAAATTTTATATTCGTTCATCCGTTTTTGTTCGTTTGTGCCCATTAACAATGTTTTATCTATGTTTTCTAGTCAAACGTCCGTTTGTGTTCGTTGGTGTCCATTAGTGTTCGTTTGTGTTCGCAGACAATGTTCACGAACAGTTCGTCAACAACCAAATTACAGACGAACACGAACACGGACAAAATTTTATGTTCGAAAATTGTCCACGAACAGTTCATGAATAGATTTAAAGCTTAACAAACGAACACGGACAAGCTCCGTCCGTGTCTGTCCGGTTCGTTTACAGCCCTAGTTCCATACCAAGAAAACCTTATTTTCCTTAGATCTCATCCACCAAACCAAACTATTAGCAACATCAAAGAAGGGTTGCTCACAAGAAACCAATCCTCAACATTTGTCTCTTTGCAGGCTTTCTATCTCTCACACAACCTGTCAAGTACCAAGAAGAACTAAAAGACAACAGTTGGGTAGAGTCCATGCAAAAAGAGCTCCTTCAGTTCAAAGGACAAGAAGTACGGGAACTTTTGCCACTGCTAAAGGATGTTTGTTCAATTGGTACAAAATGGGTCTTCAAGAACAAAACAGATGAAAGGAGCATTGTTTTTAAAAATAAAGCTAGGCTTGTGGTTCAACGCTTCAAACAAGATGAAGGAATTGATTATGATGAAATCTTTGCTCTTGTAGCTAGGTTGGAAGCTATCACACTCTTTCTGGACTTTTTTGTCAACCACAACATCAAGGTGTTTCAAATGGATATCAAGTGTGCTTTCCTTTATGGCAAGATATAAGAGGATATATATATGTGTGCTAACCACCTCATTTTGAAGACACCTTCCATCCAGATCATGTCTACAAGCTTAACAATGCTTTGTATGGCTTGAAACAAGCACCAAGAGCCTGGTATGAAACTCTCTCCACTTTTCTCTTATCCATAGGTTTTACAAGAATTAAAATTGACAAAACCTTTTTTTTTAAATGGAAAGAAAAAATATTTAATGATTGTTCAAATACATGTGGGATGATATTATTTTTGGATCCACATGTAACAAAATGTGTGAGGAGTTTAGGGAACTAATAACAACAGAGTTTGAAATGAGTGCCATGGAGAACTCCAGTGCCTTCTTGGTCTCCATGTTAAGCATTTGTAAAATGGAACATTCATTCATCAACACAAGTATTTTAAAAACTTGTTGTCTAAATTTGACATGAATGATTGTAAACCATACAGTACTCCCATGATCACTAACAAGTTACTTACTGATGATGGTAAAGATGATATGGTAGATCAAACACAATATAGATGCATGATTCGATGTTTACTATATCTAACTGAATCTAGGCCAGATACTATGTTTTCCACTTGTGTTTGTGAAAGATCCCAGGCATCACCTAGAAAGTCAGATCTTATAGTTGTGAAAAGGATATTCAAATAGCTCAAAGGTGCTCACACACTTGGTATCTTGTATCTTGCTAATGGAAATATTGAGCCTTCAGGATATTCAGATAGTGATTTTACTTGTTGTCACACAACAAGGAAGTCCACTTCAGGAGGGTGCCAATTCCTAGGCAATGCGTTGGTCTCCTGGCAAAGCAAAAATGCAAGGAGTTATTTCAACATCGACAACAAAGGCTATATACATTGATGCCGCAAGCTGTACAGCCCAACTTACGTGGCTTCAAAATCAGTTATTAAATTTTGGTGTGACTGCCTTAAAGACTCAACTTATGTTGGACAGTCAAGCAGCTAAAAATATCATTAAAAATCCAGTTCCCCATTCAACAAATAAGCACATCGACATCAGACAACATTTTATAAAAGAAAACTATTAAAAAGGATTTCTCTGCATTATGTTCCAATAGAGGATCAATAGGCAGATTTGTTGAAAAACCCGTTAGCCACATCTACCTTTGAAAGTCTGATCTGTCGAATTGGCATGTTATATATGGATTAAATAGAAAAAAAATTGTTTTCCATAAGTAAAAACATTAACGTGTTGTCAGAACAAGATGTGTGTGATAGTCTTCAACCACTGAAACCTATCATAAGACGCCCATAAGTGTGTTGACTGATAACGCATTGGTTAAATAACCCTTGGTTGTCTAAACCATGACTTTTTATGTTCGCATAATTATTTTAACTTTGACACGACCACACAAGACCCGACATCCTATCAGTGACCCACAATATCGTTTAATAGTCCCATAAAAGTTATTAGGTAACAGTACATGTTAAACATGTAAAGTTCCATGTTATGGGTCATATTAGCATGTCTTACATGAAGGGGTCACATTTTAGGAGAACAGGTCACAATTATACACAAAGGGGTCACATATTAGTCGAGAGGTCATATTTCAAGCGAAGGAGTCAGTTCAGGTGAAGGGTTCTCCGTTAGGGCGCAGGGGTGAGTCCTTCACCCTTGGAGACAGACGAAGGGATGACCCCTTCACCCCCTGCAGCTGTTGCAACTCTTTCATCGCGGGAAACCCTTTGAATCGACCCTGAAGCTTGCCAAAACGTAGCCGACCAATACCAAGCCAATGCCTAGCCTATCCTCATCTTGTTACATCACTTAGCACATTGATGAACCAGGTTTCAAGCACAAGTAGCAAGTTTACCCAAATTGGCAAGGATTATGGAAGTGTCACATCATGCATGAAATTATTTCATAATGGGTAAAAACCACACATCATCATCAAATCACGTTAATATCACCATCAATCTTAGTTATGACTAATCTAACATGAATCCTAAGCCATTATCATCATTCAATCAATCAATCAAGCCCAAAATCTTATAAAATCCCTTAACGGGTCAAAACTCATGACATAAATTTTCAAACCAAATACATTCTAAACATGCTTCTAACGCATCAACAATCATCATAACAACACATATTACAAAAGCCCTAATTATTAGATCACCAACATCTTTGAAAACTTTAGTTTTTATCATAAATTTCATTCAACGATTTAGATCTTGTTTAGTATATGTTTAGGAAAGCTTTTGATTATGAAAACACTTTGAAATCAAATTTTAGACATCACGGGCTCATGAAAAAACATCATTAAAATGAAAGGAAAAGATGTTGGATATGATACACACCTTAGATCTAAGCTTTTTTTAGGAAATCAATGGTTTTAGGGTAATAACTTGCTTTCAGAGGTTAGGGGATGAGAAGGAGCACTTGGCAGTGAGTTAGGGTTTGTAAATGACAAAAATATGTCAAAATGGGGTATTTATACCTGTTGGGATGCAGATAGGCGAAGGGGTTGACTTTGGACGAAGGGGTCAACCTTTCACTTTAGTTTTGGGCAAATGGGTTAGCCCTTCTCCCAGGCCAAAGCCCTTGTCACCAGCCAAAGCCCTTCTCCTATAATTTATAGCATAGAGGTTTGCCCTTCCCCTATAATTTCAAGCTAACACGTAAAACTCACATTATCATATAATTTCACATAAAACATATTCCTAAGTTACCAATGATTGTATATCACATAATTATCAACAAGTTACCCATATTGCATTATTGTTTTACCAACGGACAGGATACGAGACTTTTACATGTGTGTTTCCCTGATGATTCCCCGAATCACCGAACCGTGACTAGTATGTGTAACAACCGACTCCTGGTTGATCCCGAATCACGAACAGACTCAACTAACCCAGTTAAGTACGTTTTAAATATTTTTCTAAGGTAGAGTTATACATTTATTAGAAGTGTTAACCTAAGTTTGCGAGGTGTCACATCATCCCCGTGTTGAAAGAATTTTCGCCCGAAAATTGCTCCAAGTCGCGAGGAAAGAAAGAAAAATTTATAAATCTTCCGGTTGCTACATCATCCCCCGATGAAAAGGAATTTCACCCCTACAATTTAGCTTTGCTCAACAGTAACAGGTGTTGGTTTCTCGAATAGGTAAGGAAACTTTACTTTCATCTGATCCTCGCGTTCCCATGTGAACTCCGGTCCATGGTGTCACACCCTCAAATTCCACATGCGGGGTTTTACCGCGAGGTACGTGACATACCAGGATCCAAGTCAACGGTCACAATAAACGACAACTATATGTAAAGAGATACGTAAACCAAACCTTGCAATAAATAAAAACTGTGATCCAAAATATAGCGGAAGCAAATTCACGTTTACAAAAAATCCAAACAAAAGTAAAACATGAGTATAAAGTTTGACATCCAAAACGTGATCCTAGACACGAGTGCGACTCCGTGCGCCTAGTCAGTTTGCTGCTACCTTAGTGACCAGAGAAAACATGCTAAAAAGGTCAACACATAATGCTGGCGAGTTCACAGGTTTTATAATAAGCGTTTCTTTAATCCTTTGAAAACTGTTACCGTTGCTACTATGTTGTGTGAACGCTAGCTAGGCGTTATGTATATTACTACTACGATTGAAACCATTGCTGACTATGATTTATGATACTGTGATACCCCTCGGACTACCGTCATCTCCGGTAGGCCCTGTGTGATCGAGACAATATGCACCCACCTGGCTTCCAGCCGTCGAGTGGGGTTTGTGAGGCTCAATAGATCTATCAACATTTCCTCGCTACATACCTGTATTAGTGGTTTATGTGGGATTTAGATGAGTTGTATAGTAATGTAATGATAGCATAGTATAATTGTGTGTTTAAAATGTGTATGCATGTTTCTCCCCCGAAACAAAACTGATAAAAGTGGGGCCGTGAACTCACCTTAGGTTGCGTCTTCAGTTAAAGAGTGATCCGATATGTGTGTAATAGTCCCAACTAGTGGCGACCTATCAATAAGTTTACATAAGTGTGACGACTACTAGCCCGAAGGCTAACTAGTCCCCGATTGTCCAGATCTTGACTATGTGTGTTTAAAAGTGTGCTTGAACGTTAACCGGACATCCCAGACAGACCTGACATCCCGTTGGTGACCCATTACATCATTAATCAAGTACATAAGGTTAACATACAATTTTTCAAGCATATAACACTTAGTTTGCATCAAAAATCGCACATACGAAGTCGTAAGGTCGAATCAGGAGTTTACCAGACTCATTCGACCTTAATATAAGTCCATTCGACCCATTTGTAAGTTGGTTCAACCCTATGCATGTTTATTTAATCAAAGCACACATGTTCATCTGACCTAACGCATGTTAATTCGTCCATAACACGTGTTAATTTGACCTAAATCAAGTTACATCGACCTAACTGAAGCACATTCGACGTGTCAACTTCTTGATTCGACCCTAGGACTCTTCCTTCGACCCACGTGGATCGAATGAGTGCCAGGTTCGACTCTCACAGTTCCAAACATCCCAAAACGCATCAAATCTCATCAAAACAATCCAAAAGCATCACGAAACACAGCAGTCAAGTATGAACAACATATCCTCATGAAACTCTACCAATTTTACTCCAAAATCTGTCCGTTTTAAGAGTTACTCAAAATGGCAAAAATTATGAAAACGTCACATCATGCATGAAAACTTTACCTGATTTGGAAACTTGTCAATTCACCTATAAATTAACCCAATATGCTCAGATTATTATGTGCAAGAAAACCCCCAATCATATCATTATCAATAACGTCATGAACATGCCCTAGATCTAACCCAATATCCCAAAATGAGCAAAATATCAACATCTAGCAATTAATAACCTAAGAAAACAAAAAACTTATCATCAATAACAGCCTTAAAACATGTCTATAACATTTGTATAACATTTAATCATCAAACAATACATAACACCAAATAAAGCATCTTTAACACAACATAAAACATCACTAACACATGTTAACTTGTATGAAAACTTATGTTTTATGATTAGGTTTTGTTTGGAAAGGTGTTAGAAAGGTTTTTAATTGTGAAAACCATCTTAAAACAGATCTGGACCTTTGGGGTTTAATAAAAACGAATCAAAATGCTTTAAAAAGAGTTTTCGATAAAGAACACACCTTAGATCTTTGCTTGAAGATGTTTGTAGGTTAGATTATGAAAAACAAGATCAAAAACTCCTTCCCCAGTGATTAAGGTTGAGAGAGAGTGTTTAGAGGCGTTTAGGGTTTGTGAAATGATGAAAAATTGCCAAAGTGTGGTATTTATACCTACAGCTCATTCATTCGATCCCTTGCCTAGGTTGAATGGGGGCTTCTGATGGTCGAATGAGGGTTTTCAAAGACTTGTCCCTTTGGTTCAACCCCCTTATGGTCGAACCAGAGCCCACGTTTTCCAGATTTTCAGTTTTGTCGTTTTAACGCATTTTAACAAATCCTAACTCATGATCATGCAATCCTAACACATGTTAGTCATATAGAATCATGTATAATCATATAAAACACAATTAAAACACGTAGCTGCATATTGTATCACATATATGGATTAATCTATGTATAATACTTAATTCATTTGACATAATTCACTAACAATGGGACTCATGACTCGTGTGTGTGTGATAACCCCCATGATCCTCCGAATCATTGATCCCTGGACTCCGTCAATTATGTTTGATAATGTTTTTATCTAAGGTAGACTATGTGTTTTATTAATTGTTAACTTGAGTGTGCCGGGTGTCACACATGGTTCGAGTTCCAATGAATTTTAACTATACGGATCTTACTCTGACGAAGGCTTCGGATCTTTAAATTCGAGATTTCAACTGGTTCTTCGCTCATACGCAACTGATCATCGAACTTGATCTCATCAAGAGGAACAAAAGTGTCTCATCAGACAGCACTTCTTTTGGTTAGAGATATGGAAAAACGTCATGCAGGCTACTGAGTTAGCTGGTAGGTCAAGTAAGTATGCCACTGGCTGAATCCGTTCCAGGATTGCGAATGGTCCGACATAATGACAGTTCAGTTTACCACGCATCCAAACTTGGAATTCCAACGGTTTGCAATGACAATTGACATAGCTCTTCTGACGATCCTGAGTTGGTGTCATACGATGCGGATTTTTACGATCTTCTTGGAAGTATCGTACACAAGCTCTGAGCCAGTGAGTTGGCTCTCACCCACATCAGCCTATAGAGTGGAGATCGTCATTTTCATCCGTAAAGAGCCTCAAACGGAGTTGCCTTGATGCTAGTATGATAGCTGTTATTGTAAGAAAACTCCACCAAAGGTAGGTGACTCTCCAGCTCTTGCCAAAGTTAATAACGCATGCCCAATCATATCCCTCAAAATTTTGAATAGTCCGCTTACTTTGACCATCAGTTTAGGATGATAAGCCATACTCATATCTAAACGAGTACACAAAGATTTCTGCAAAGCTTGCCAGAAATGAGAAGTAAAGCGAGAGTCACGACCTGAAATGATAGAAACATGCACCCCATGCTGAGAGACAACTTCTTAAGGTAGATGCGAGCCAACCATTCCATCTTATCAGTTTCTTTGGTAGCCAAGAAGTGTGCAGAGTGGTTAGACGATCGACAATCACCCAAATAGTATCACAACCACTTAGTGATCTCGGAAGTTTGGTTATGTAATCCATAGAGATTTGTTTCCATTTCAAATAGGAATTTCAAATTGCTGGAAAAGACCAGACAGCTTCTGATATTCAATATTGACTTTAGCATAATTTCAAGAATTTGCTCACGTATGAAGCTATCTCAGCCTTCATATATGGCACCATAGAATATCTTCAGATCCTGATACAACTTATGGGAGCCAAGGTGAACTGAATACCTAGATTTGTGAGCTTCGTCCAAGACAAGCTTGCACAAGTTACCAAACAATGGAACCCAAACACTCTCTGCGAAATAGTGTAGCCATCGGATTTAAGCTCAAGATGTTTGTCAACACCATGCATGGTTTCAGCTTTAAGGTTTTCTTCCTCCAAAGCTTCTTGCGGTGCAGAACGGATTTTTTCAGGCAAATCAGAATGAATGGTAAGCTACAAAGCTCGAAACACGACGAGGTCTAATGGATTCATTCCTTCTTATGGCATTTGCAACAACATTCACCTTACCAGGATGGTATTTGATAGCACAAAAATCTTTAAGGAGTTCGACCATCGACGTTGTCGCATGTTCAAATCCTTTTGATCAAAGATATGCTGAATACTGTTTTGATCGGTGTAAATGGTGCATTTGTGTAGAGGACGGTTTTGACAAAAAACAACTACATGATCATACAAGTAGAACAATCTAGGTGCGAAACCCAAGATCGTATGAAAATGATATAGATCAAATGAGACATAATAAATACCTTTTTCAATCATGATTTCATTAATAAAAAATGTCGTTTTAGCTTTACAGTTAGGTTTACAATGAAATAAACAAGTTTAGAAACTTCCAGAAACACAGAGACAATAACCACTAAACACACACAACCAAATTACCAAAACTTACTTCAAAATAAAAACTTTAAGCTTATATACTACTGCACATTCAACCCCACGACATGGTCGAATGTGAGCTTGACCTCTTCCATAGCTCGAATCAAACAACTAGTGTTCATATCTACATTCGACCTATGTAAGACCTTCCTTCGATCCCCACGTAAACAACCAAAACACTTAGATTGACAATCCAAAGCAATTAGTCACAATCCATGCCCAACAAATCCCCCTTGACAATTGCTTGGATTGTAGACGTTCTTGATCCATAATCTTGTTCATCAACTTGATTCGGAGACTCTTTTTCTTCTCTTTGCTCATCTCTGGTTCTAGTTTACGCTTTGATGAACTTTTCTTCACTTCATTCACGTTCACATACTTTCCCAATTTTTCCAAACGTCACAACCTGCATTAACATCCCAAGCGAAACAGAAACAAACAACTCGATGATACTTCATTGCTTGTTCTCTATCCTTCTCTTCACAATAGATTGGATTGTAGTACAACATGATGATGTCTTCGTATGAACAGTTGATAAGCAACATAGGATCAAAGATGTGAATCTTCTTGTACTCTTCTCTCTTATCCTTCAACAAAATGATAGCTTCAGCAGTTCTCTAATCGTAGTACCAAATCACAAACTCTTTACTGAAATGCTGTTGAATAGGCATCAATAGAATCCTCTTCATCACAACTAGAGGTTTATACTTCAATGTAACCTTCTTTCCGTCCAGTAACCGGATCATCCTCTTTATGAACCTTTCTCTTCGGATATGGAGGTGTAAACATATTCCATTTTGTCCTACTCTCCCAAGTCATCTTATCTGCAAACCAACCAACAACATCACAGTTCGCAGAAGCACTGCTCATTGTGAATCTACAGATATCTCTCACCGCCCAGTACGGTAGAGTCTTTATGTCATTGAATCTGTAAAAATACAGAATTCCTTTCTCCCATTTAACAACAATACATTTCAACTGTCTAAGATATGTCCATCTAAAGCTCTTCCTTTGAACAGTTGATTGTGATATCTATAGAAACCTCCTTGAACTTCTGTCTTTGGTCTGTTTTCCTCTTTCTCTTTCAAACTTTTCAGAAAACTCTTCAAATCATCTGATTGCTCAACATTTGGCTTTTGATAGGAATCCTTCTCAAACACTTCTTCAACAAACTTCTTACTCTTCTTTTCAGCAAGTTTTTCAGCCTCATTAAGTGTTTCTTCATTCAACTCAGGTATCACCACATTCTCTTTGTCTTTAAAATATTCAGGATATTCTTCATGAGTTATATCCTTTATTCAATTTCTTCAAATTCTGGGTCTGTTTGTCATATGAATGTGTACCTGCATCATTTTCTGGAATATCTGCAAACCCTTCTAAAATCTCTTTGGATACAGCAGCAGATACTTCCCATTCTCCACATCAGGATCATTATACTCCAACTCATACTTCATATCATTAGTTTCAAAAATCTCTGGAAACTTTCCAGTCAATTCAATAGTCCAAACATTCTGTTTTAGCATCTGACGATACAAGTTCTTATCTTCATCTGATAAAGCTCTAATAATTTCCGTCCAGAAGATGCTATCATCATCACATTCTCCCCAAGTGTTTTCTTTGAACTTGATTTACCAGCATCACCTTTATCAGTTTTTCTCTCCTCATAACTATACTTATCAACATCTTGATAATCATCATCTTCATCAGAACT
>JAUTDX010005925.1:0-29741 GCA_030844895.1 Ambrosia x helenae
TTTAAAAGGAGATGCCTATTAGTCAATTTTCTATTTAATTTTCTAGACCAGTTGGTTGTTGTTTGTAACATCCTTTGTTTATTTTTTACTATATCTTTACAAACTCATTCAAGTAAGTTACACTAGTATTAACGTTATTTACTAATTTCGTGAAAATAACGTTAAAAACGACGGACGGTTAATCATGCATCATGTGGTGGCGTGGATCGCCAAAAGACAAAGGGGTACATGCACCGATTGGGTTTGTCCCGATTGCTAAGTGTTATGTGCCTTATGTCCAAGGCTTGATGCCAAACCCCATCGAGCCGGGGGTCTCACTGGAAGCAGCCTCTCTATTCTTAGGGGTAGAGGTAAGGCTGTCTACATCTTACCCTCCTCAGACCCTACCTTAGCTTTGCTATAGGTGAGATTAACTGAGTATGATGATATGATATGATATGACTTTACAAACTCAATTTGTAATTGCATGTGATATATTTTACTCCTCTCTTACATTCTATTAAAAAAATTAACTTTTATAGTTTTCTTTGATTTTAATAAACAATGTAATTTATAAATTTATTTAAGAATAAGCCTGTAAAATTTTATTGCATGTGATATATTATATATACTATTCTACCCTTAGAGACTTAGTAAAGGTGTAGTTTATTATTATTATTATTATTATTATTATTATTATTATTATTATTATTATTATTATTATTATTATTATTATTATTGGTGGTGGTTGTGGTTGTCGTGGTGGTTGTGATCGTAGCGATAAGATAGTAGCGGTAGGGGGTGGTCGAAGTAATGGTAGTACCAATAGTAGTAGGAGCAGCACCAGCAAGAGTAATAACAGTAGTTAGCAGATAGTAGTAGTAGTAGCAATAAGTAGTAGTAGTCTCATTGTCATGTCAACACGGCGTGATGCACGTGCATGGTTACCGTTTTTACGTTTATTTTAATTTGGTTTAATGGTCCCGTCACAATGCATATGTCACACCCTCAAATTCCACGTACGGGGTTTTACCGCGAGTCGCGTGACAAACCAGGATCTAAGTCAACGGTCACAATAAACGACATTATATGATACGTAAAAACGACATAAGCAAACCATTAAGTTTTCATAAACAATCCATCGTTGCGGAAGCGTAAAACTTTATTACAACACGAAAGTAAAAGCATAAAAGTCTAAAAATGCTAAATAAGATGCATATGAATCCTAGACGCTGTGAGACTCCATGCGCCTATAAAATGCTGCTACCTCAACGACCTGAGACAAACATGCTAAAAACGTCAGCAAATAATGTCGGTGAGTTCACAGGTTTTATGTTAAACCTTTAAGTAATGAAAGCCATCATGTTATCACTATGTTAGAATGATAGCGTTAGCTAGACGCATGAATAATACTACTACGACCGGAAACCATTACAGACAACGATATATGATTTTGCCCGAAACGATATGCACCACCGTCCCACGGTAGCATTATGATCGAGACAATATGCACCCGTCTGGCTCCCAGCCGACGAGTGGGTCAGTCAGTCCCAATAGATCTATCCACATTTCCCCCGTTGTGCCCCGCACATTCATGGTCTCCCCGGGACTTTACGTATCATATAGTATGTAAATGAATTAACACTAGTGTAACATGATAATTTATGAAGTAAGTATAAAGCATGTGTCTCCCCCGAAATGTAAAGACTTAAAGTGGGCCGTGAAACTCACCTGATACTGCTTCCCCTCTAAAATAAGTAAACCCGCTCAATAGACGACACCAACTACCGGTGACCTATCATGACGAGCGTATAAGATGTTTAGACTAACAACCTGTAGGTTGGCTAGTCCCAAACAGTCCAGACCATAAACCGTGTACATTTGAAATGATGTTTAAACATTTAACCGACCACGCCAAGCAAAAAACCGACATCCCATTGGTGACCCGACATCCCACGTGTTAGCCGAATGCAAGATATTATGCAATTCATATGCAATCAAACACTTAGTATACATCACAATTTACTATATCTAGCATGAAGCCTAATTAACGCATAAACAGGTCCGAACACGTATACCTAAGTTATTGGACATGTCACGGGGTTCCAAACATGTTCCTAGGTGTCAAACCGTGTTCCGGGATGTTAAAATACACATATGACAGCAGTACACGCGATTAGGAATCAAACATGGAATTAGGAAAAGTCAACTGGTGATTAGGAGGGTCAACTGGCGATTAGGATTGCAATCACCACACATACTGGCGATTGGGCTCCCAATCGCCTCCTGTTACACGCGACTGGGGGGCCAATCGCCCCTACTATAGGCGATTAGGGTCCCCTAATCGCCCCTGCTGCACTGTGTTTGTCTTTTTGCGTGTTAACCCTCCAAATCAGATCCGAAACATGTGGAAACACCCAATATCAAACCCAAGACATTAATCCAACTATTTCAAGCAAAAACCCCTAATTTTTCATCATCCTAGCCGTCCCGAATGCAAGTGTTTTCCCAAAATAGCATAACTAGCATGTAAACATCACATCAACATGCAAAACTTACCCTAAATAGCAAATATCCAGATTTCATCACATAATGACATTTTCCGACAATATCCTACTGTTCTAGCATCATCCTAGAGTAAACCCTAACCTCAAACAATCAACAAAACACAACATATCATCATTAATCCTTCATAAATCATTCAAACGGGTCAAAACGCCTAATATCAATAATACACATCTATGGACCTTCAAACTCCTAGGTTAACATCATATCAACTCATTTAGATCAGAAACATATCAATAATACAAGAACAACCATGTTTCACAAATGATGTTTTACAACATAAGGGTGGTATTTATAGGCATTTCTAGTCGTTTAGTACGCGTCAGGCGATTGTGCAGCAGTTACAGGCGATTAGGGTGTCTAATCACGTGTAACCACTGGCGATTAGACCAATCGCCTATAAAAACTCCTCCAATCGCCCATCTTACTGGCGATCAGGCTAATCACCCCCTATCAGCATGCAATTGGGCCAATCCACCCCTATCAGCATGCAATTAGACAAATCACCCTTATTTACATGCAATTACGCGTAACCACCTATAATGTCATGCAATTACGCGTAACACCTATAATGTCATGCAATTACGCGTAATCACCATTTTAACACATATAAACATGTATTCATATACCGGCAAGTCATATAATGATTGTAAGCACATAATGCATGATAACTAACACGTTCCCATCCGTTTACCAATTCCCGGGACTCGAGATTTACGTGTGTGCATTAAACCCGATGATTCTACAAATCGCCAATCCTTGTACACATGGTTATGGACCGACACCCAATGATCCCTCGGACCATTGTAACGACTCCCGATGATTCCTGAATCATCAACACGACTCAACCGACTGGTCAAGTATGATATTAAGTAGTTGTTTTCAATGTTTTCGTTGAGGTAGACTCGTATGTATGCAAAGTATGAAACGTATGTATGTAAAGTATGAAAAGTATTAACCTGAATATGTCGGGTGTCACATCATCCCCCAGTAGAAAGAATTTTCTTCCCGAAAATTAAATGAAGTCCGGAGATGAAGAGACAAAAGAAAGAAATTTTTTTCCAGTTGTTACATCATCCCCCAGTTGAAAGGAATCTCGACCCGAGATTCATTTAGTTTTGGAAGCAACATAGTTCGACTCAAAAGCACGCTTAGGAAATAGATGAGGGTACTTGGCCTTCATCTGATCTTCCCGTTCCCACGTGAACTCCGGTCCACGATTTGAATTCTAACGAACCTTGACGATGTGGATTTTACTCTGACGAAGGCTACGAATCTTATAATCAAGAATTTCAACCGGTTCCTCCACAATACGTAAACGATCATCAACCTTGATTTCTTCGAGAGGAACAACGAGAGATTCGTCAGCCAAGCACTTCTTAAGATTCGTGACATGGAAGACATTATGCACGCTACTAAGCTCGGCTGGTAAGTCAAGTCTGTATGCCACTGGCCCAATCCGTTCCAGAATTGGGAACGGTCCGACATAACGAGGGTTAAGTTTGCCGCGCTTCCAAAGCATATAACGCCCTTCCATGGAGATACCTTCAATAAGACCCTGTCGCCGACCTGAAACTCCAAAGGTTTGCGACGACGATTGGTGTAGCTCTTTTGGCGGTCACGAGCTGCCGCCATACGATTACGAATTTGTACGATCTTTTCGGAAGTCTCATACACCATTTCTGGACCAGTGAGTTGGCTCTCGCCCACCTCGGCCCAACAAAGAGGAGATCGACACTTCCGTCCATACAGAGCCTCGAACAGTGCCGCCTTCATGCTAGAGTGGTAACTATTGTTGTAAGAGAATTCCACCAGCGGCAGGTGAATCTCCCAACTCTTACCGAAATCGATGACACATGCTCGAAGCATGTCTTCAAGCATTTGAATCGTCCGCTCACTTTGGCCATCAGTTTGCGGATAATATGCGGTGCTCATGTCCAGTTGAGTACCTAACGCTTTATGCAATTGCTTCCAGAAACGGGAAGCGAAACGGGAATCACGATCGGAGATGATAGAGACGGGCACCCCGTGCTTGGCAACCACTTCCTTAAGATAGATACGAGACAACCGCTCCAAACTGTCGGTTTCCTTAATAGCGAGGAAGTGTGCGGACTTTGTCAACCGGTCGACAATCACCCAGATCATGTCACAACCACTAGGTGATTTCGGAAGTTTGGTCACAAAATCCATTGTAATCTGTTCCCATTTCCATTCCGGAATTTCTAGTTGCTATAGAAGACCAGACGGATTCTGGGACTCCACCTTGACCTTAGCACAGGTCAGACATTTGCTGACATACGACGCTATGTCAGCCTCATGTTCGGCCACCAATAGAGTATCTTTAGGTCCTGATACATCGTATCGGAGCCCGGATGAATAGAATACCGGGATTTGTGAGCTTCATCCATGACGAGCTCCCGCAAACCGCCAAATAAAGGAACCCAAATTCGTTCGGCAAAATAACGTAGGCCATCAGACCTAAGCTCGAGATGCTTATCAGCACTGTGCATGGTTTCAGCTTTAAGGTTTTCCTCCTTCAAAGCCTCTTGTTGAGTCGAACGGATTTGACCAGGTAGGCCAGAATGAATAGTAAGCTGCAAGGCCCGAACGCGACGAGGCTTAAGAGATTCCTTCCTGCTCAGGGCGTCTGCCACAACATTCGCCTTGCCAGGATGGTACTTAATTGCGCAATCATAATCGTTAAGAAGCTCGATCCAGCGACGCTGTCGCATCTTCAGCTCCTTTTGATTAAAGAGGTGCTGGAGACTCTTGTGATTGTTGTAATTGGTGCATTTGGTACCATACAATAAGTGCCTCCAGATCTTTAATGAAAACACAACCGCACCCAACTCCAAGTCGTGGGTGGTGTAGTTCTTCTCATGAACTTTCAGTTGACAAGAAGCATAAGCAATGACTTTGTCACGTTGCATCAACACACAACCGAGACCCTATATCGATGCATAACAATAAACCACAAAGTCATTTGTGCCCTCAGGCAACGATAAGATGGGAGCAGAACAAAGTTTAAGTTTCAGAGTCTGGAAGGCAGACTCTTGCGAATCACCCCAGTCAAACTTCTTGTATTTCTGGGAAAGGTAGGTGAGGGGGTGGGCAATCTTCGAAAAGCCCTCTACGAAACGACGGTAGTAGCCAGCTAGGCCTAGGAACTGTCGCACCTCGGTTGGAGACTTTGGTGCATCCCAGTCCTTGATGGCTGTTATCTTAGCAGGATCGACATGAATTCCCCTTACATTGACTACGTGACCAAGGAATTGAACCTCACGTAACCAAAAGTCACACTTGGAGAATTTTGCGTACAGTCGTTCATGCCTCAAGACTTCCAAAACCAGACGCAGGTGTTCCTGATGGTCCACCTCGTTTTTGGAGTAAATGAGGATGTCTACAATGAAGACAACCACGAACTTATCAAGATAGGGTTTGCAAACCCGATTCATTAAATCCATAAAAACAGCAGGTGCATTCGTGAGACCAAAAGGGATGACCAGGAACTCGAAGTGGCCATAATGTTTACGAAAGGTGGTCTTTGGAATGTCAGCTTCTTGCACCCTCAACTGATGATACCCATAGCTCAGATCTATCTTAGAATAAAAACTGGAGCCTTGGAGTTGGTCGAATAAATCGTCAATACGGGGAAATGGGTAACGATTCTTGATGGTTACTTTGTTCAGTTCCCGATAGTCAATACGAAGGCTTCCATCTTTCGTTTTGACAAATAAGATAGGAGCTCCCCACGGGGATGAACTAGGCCGAATGAATCTTTTTTTCCAACAACTCCTGTAGTTGATTAGATAATTCCTGCATCTCGGGAGGTGCAAGGCGGTAAGGAGCCCGAGCAATATGTGCAGCACCGGGCGCGAGATCAATGTTAAATTCAACCTGACAGTGAGGTGGAAGACCAGGCAAATCGTCGGGAAACACGTTGGGAAAATCACGAACAACAGGAATGTCCTCAATCCTCTTCTCATCGTCAGATGAGACCGAAACAAGAGCTAAGATAGTAGAATACCCTTTACGCAAATACTTATAAGCTTTCATACATGAAATGATGCTCAAAGGAACACCACTTTTCTCGCCATGAACCAAAAGAATCTCTCCATCCGGGAGAGGAAGGCGAATGATTTTATCAAAACAAACGATTTCCGCACGATATAAGGATAACCAATCCATACCCACAACAACGTCGAAGCTACCCAAGGACACCGACATGAGATCAATAGGAAAAGATAACCCAGAAAGTTCTAATTGGCATCCCTTAAGAGTATGAGTTGTCTCAATTTTCTTACCATCAGCCAATTCAACGAAGTACTTAACCTCCAAAGGCGACGATACTATGTCTAACAACAGACTAAACTTAACAGATATAAAACTCTTGTCGGCACCCGAATCAAATAAAACAGAGGCATAACGATCGTTAAGAAGAAACGTACCAGTAACAGTATCCAGATCCGGACGGGCCTCGCCCGACCTAATGATGAAGGCGCGCGCGTTCCTGCCTCCACCCCCGTTACCCCTGTCATTCCTCCCAGCATTCCCTGCTTCAGTTTGGGGCAATCCTTCCTAAAGTGCCCTGCTTCCCACAGTTGTAGCATCCCTGATTTCCTTTAAGTGCAGCAGTGGTAGTAGTAGCAGTAGTAGGGGCAACCACCTATTGCAGAGCTGAAGATTCACCCTGCAGCTCTAGGCCTGATGCCCGTTCTTCTTACAACGGGTACAATAACTACAATTCCCAACATGATGATACCCACAACGATCACACCTAGGCAGTCTACCAGTATACCCACTCTGCCTCTGTCCAGAAGACGAACCCGTAGTCTCAAACTTCCTCGGCTGCTGCTGCTGCTGAGGCTGAACTGTACCCTTACCCGTGCTCTCCCATTTCCTCTTCTTTCCATCAGAGGTCTTCACCACAGTACCCTTAGGAGGCAAAACACCCTCCTGAACCTTCTGTTTGGTTAGCCTATGAGCCAACCGAATGGTATCCCGAAGTGTAGTAGCATCATTCGCGGTCACCAACCCGCGAATCTCAGGAACCAACCCACTAATGTAGAACTCAATAGCCTTATACTTAGGAGTAACAGAATCCAGGCACAAAAGTGCCAACTCATGATAATGAGTGGTATACTCCTCGACCTCAGATCCCACCATCTGATGATTCCACAGCTCATGCTCCAAACTCTTAATCTCATCCCTGGGACAATACTCCATCTTCAAACGAAACACAAACTCGGTCCATGGCAACGCATGGGCCTCAAGTAAACTAATAGTCTGCACAGTCGAATTCCACCAAGTCAAGGCACATCCCTCGAATGTCCCTGAAGCATACTTCACACGATACTCCTCTAGGCAGTTACACATGGAGAAAGCGGACTCGACCTTCACCAACCAACGAAGTAGTCCCACAGCTCCCTCAGTCCCACTAAAGTTATGGGGCTTACATTCCTGAAACATCTTGTAAGTACAGTGGACTGGAGGAGGTGAAGGTGGTGGAGGATGAAAAGAATTCCTTGTTACAACAAGCAACACGGGTCAGAAAACGAACACCACGCAACAAAAGATAAGGAATGAGGGTACGGGTAATTAAATTACTACCATGGCCCAACTGGGCGGCCTGCTGGGCAGCAATAGCGGCTGCCACGTGCTCCTGAATCAAATTATTCAGCTCAGCCTGGGTCATGCTGATGTTACCACGACCCCCATTGCGTCCACCGGCATTCCGACCACCAACGCGACCACCGGGACGACCTGACATCTTCTGTCAAAGCCAAAGACAAGACTTCAGATTTCAGAACAGACAACAGGAAATCATAAGTAACAAAGTTAAACCAGAGAATTGGATTCCATCATGATTGTCGGATCAAACACAGAGTCCACCAAGATTCTCATGCATTTCAACTTATAATTTCGTGTGCACCCGAAATGATAACTTGCTCCACATGGTCCCCGAGGCGTGCTCCTAGCTTGACTTTCAAACCACAAGGCACCCATGTTCTAGAATAGATAAGAACTCCCAGGTGATAAAACACCCAAGATGTAAAACAAGTACAAGTGTGCGATAATGTGTGCGAGCAAGTGTGTCCATTGGAGTATAGAAAGGGGAGATGTCCGAATCTTGGACAAATCTCCGAAGCATGCCGAAGCCACTCCAATGTACGCCACTGCCGTGCAAGGATAGTAAGCCTCCTCGTCTTCAGCACGAAGATGAAGAATAGAATAAGAAATAAGGATAATAGATAGATGATGTAAGCATAAATGATAATAACGAATGTAATACTAACACCCCGACAATTCCCCATATGATATGACTTATATGAATGTGACCGTCTAGTGTGTGAGACTCGGCTATAGACTTGACTCAACATGCAGTCCTAGTTCACTATAACCATTGCTCTGATACCAATCTGTCGCACCCTCAAATTCCACGTGCGGGGTTTTACCGCGAGGCGCGTGACAAACCAGGATCTAAGTCAACGGTCACAATAAACGACACTATATGATACGTAAAAAAGACATAAGCAAACCATTAAGTTTTCATAAACAATCCATCGCTGCGGAAGCGTAAAACTTATTACAACACGAAAGTAAAAGCATAAAAGTCTGAAAATGCTAAATAAGATGCATATGAATCCTAGACGTCGTGAGACTCCGTGCGTATGAAATGCTGCTACCTCAACGACCTGAGACAAACATGCTAAAAACGTCAGCAAATAATGCCGGTGAGTTCACAGGTTTCATAAAGCCAAGAAACCAATTTATTTATGCTAATTTAAACACCTCATTCACCAAAATATTAAAAATTTATAATCTTTATAAAAAAACATCGCTTACCACAATCACAACACCAACGCCGCCTTCTTCCTAATAGCTTATTCCTGAAAACCAACACTAGAACAGAAACACATGTTAGTTGGGCATATACTAAAACACATGTTAGTTGGGCTCCCTAACTAATATGAACCCTAACACCTGTTAGTTAGGCATATACTAGCACGTGTTAGCATCACTAACATGTGTATAAAAACACATGTTAGTTGGGATCCTAAAACACATAATCAAAAAAATTTAATCACATGTGATCTATCAACATCATGTCCCCTATCCAATAATAATCTAACATAAACAAAATAGTAATAAAAAAAAAAACGGTTAACATAAGTTTTTTTTTTCATTCAAACATTTGATCAAACACTTGGTGTGCAACCAAAAACTATCCCCAAAAAATATTATTATTATTATTCTAGCAAAACCCAAACCTATTTCACTAAACCCAAAACATAATAGCTTAATATTATTATTATTATTAATTTATTATTATTTTTAGAAAGATTCATTTTTTTTGCAACATTGTTTTTGGAAACAACTTCTTCTTCACTGAATCACTGACGTGATTCATTTTTTTTGGCAAACAAGTTTTTTTTTTTGCAACAATCTTGTAGTTTTATTATTTATTAGATCTAGATCTAGATCTCAACTACAACTCCAGATCTAGAAAAGAGAGGGAAGAGGAGAGAGATAGAGAGATAGAGAGAGAGAGAGATAAATTGCATTTTACCTACTTTAAAATCTGAACAGAGCATCACTTGAAAAGTCTGAAATAGAGCATCAGTTGTTCTTCGAGATGATGACGAGATGATGACGATGGTGGTTGTTCTAGTGGTTGGAGGCGACGCAGGTGGTGGCCGGTGGTGGTGGTGGTGGTTGTAGTGGTGGTGGTTCAAGAGAGAGGATGGTAGAGAGAGAGAGAGAGAGAGAGAGAGAGAGAGAGAGAGGAGGGTATGATATTATGATCTGCATTTGAATTTTGAAAAACAAATGAAGAGAGAGAGCGAGGTGAGAAACATATATATATATATATATATATATATATATATAGGAAAAGAGAGAAGGGGGTGGTAAAATTGACTAAATTGCCCTTTTGAATATTATTATGTACTAGGTGATGTGGCTTAATATGGACCAAGGAATGGGTTTGCTGGGGTTTTTTCATTTGGAAGAGTTTCTTGTCTATACTTCCCCTATATATATCTCTACTACCTTATTAAGGAGGAGAGATAAGTAAGAAGGTAATTTTACACAATTTTTAAGATGGGAGTTGTAGAGTCCCTTCATAAATTTCCAATATTTGGTCATTTTGTTCCCTTTATGCCCTTGTGTACAACCTATAATGCTCATTGTATATATGTGTAATGCATACTTCATATCCATTTCAACATGTAACCCCTTCATAACACCTAATTAAACCCCAATTCAATTTCAATAAAACCCAAGCTTTTCATTGAATCCTTCTACACATCTATCTATTTAATAATAACAAGCAATGTTTGTGATGATTCTATTAGGCTTTGTTGGAGCGTATAAACATTGTAGTAATTGGACATTTTTGTCTTTTTTTTTGTTTGTTGAATTGTATAACTCTTTAAAGCATGATGTCTAACCTCATATAATATATGTATTTGTTGCCAATAATTATATCTCCTTCTCTCTGTGTATTACAACTAACTAAAAGAAAACTTAATATCCTGATTTATGTATCAAATACTTTTAATTTAAAATTACCATTTTGGTAAAAAAAATATTTTTTAACTTGGGTTACCTTTACGTACTTAGTCACGTTTAAAAACCGCCGCAACGCGCGGGGTAATTTACTAGTATATATATATATGTATGTATATGTTACGTTCTTATGTTGCTTTTCATGTATTGTTTCGTTGTGTTTGATTCTTTGGTAAAAAGAAATAATAGTAATTTTTTTTCTTTGTTGTTTTTAAATTAAAGAATAATATGGAATAGGGCACCTCAATAGGGTTTGAGTGTTTGACATCAAATATGGACCACGTTAGTTTTAAAGATAAAAATGGTTACAAAGGTGAATTTCAGCGACCCGTATAACAAAACCGACTAACTATCTCCAAGGTATAGATAAAGCCGAACCAACACAAAAAATTACACGAAGTCAAATTTACACTATTTCTCTCAATCAACAAAACCGGTTTTAAATCTATTTTTATACCACAATAATCCAATAGCTTTAATTTCCGCCGTAACTTGAACCACCGTCTTCTTTTTGTTCGAGAATTGTCTTTTGTTTCTTGCCTTTCAAATACACCATGCTGTTATAATAACAATAGCTTGGAAAACCTTAAATGGATTAGAAATTTAAGTCTGTGTTGTTGATTTATATTTTTGGTGATATTTTAAAAATAATAAATGGATCAGAAATTATGGAACCATCATTATAAATAAAATAATAAACCAATTAATGTATTTTTACTATCAAAGAAGTTGTAACAAATCACAAACCATATATTTTATTTGAGTGTTCAAGGTTAGGTTTATAATTTATTTATTGAGATAGCAACTTAGAAGATTGTATGGTGAGGGGCCGTGGAAGGACGTGTGAAGCCTCTTTACTTACACCACCTCATATTCAAGTTTGGGGAAGAGGAGGTGTGGGTTTCCATTGATGCGGAGGCAAGGGAGGGAGATGAGGTGGCGACCATTGATTGGGTAAAGAAAATCTAACGGGTACCTATGACTATGACCGGAGCTTTCTTTAAAAAGAATTAATTAAAAACTTTATTTGCTCATTTCTATATAAATTAAACACAACTCATACCATTTAACTCAAATCTCTTCTACTAGGTTTCAAAATTTATAAAAATTCTTCTACTTTTTTAACAAAAAGATGAGTCCACACAATCATAACTTTGACCCAAAAAATGTGTACCTTTTTTATTATTTTTTTTAAATCGATTATCTATTAACCCCGTTCCAAAAGTTATAAAAACTCTTCTACTTTAAAAAATGTGTACAACTCTTATTTTTATTTTTTTTTAAATTGATTAACTATTAACCGTCTGTTATGTTTGTATTTAACAAAAGTATAATAATAATAATAATAATAATAATAATAATAATAATAATAATAATGTATTTTTCTACAATGTATGTTTTGATCCTTTTGCATTGTGATATATTGTTTTTGTGGAACTTGGATTTTTATCTCAAATTGTTATCTTTTACACATTGCAACGTTTCTTTTACTTCGTTAATACCTAAATGTTAGACTGCTGATTTTGCAGCAGAAGGAAAAGATATTGGAAAACTGAGATCAAGGGGACTGACTACAAAGAAACCAAGATTTTTATGCCTACATGGACATGCGACAAATGCTACATTACTTAAAGACCAATTAAATAATTATCCAGATTTTGTGCTTGAAAAAATGGATCTTGTATACATCAATGGTCCATTCTCCATAGATGATGGAACATCGGCCAATGAGCATTTCAAGTGGTTCACCATGGATAAGGTAAAAATATGTATAAACCAAAAATTCAAATCACTAAATGATCAAGTCTTATTATATCCTGGATACAAAGTGGTCTTGCTAAACCATGTTTATATGTCGCTAGTGAGTATTTTGTGACATTATTATATATATTAATTAGAAACATGATGAACAATAGTCATGTTTCTAATTTTGCACTTTGGCCACGAAGGTTTTGATCATGTTTGTGATTTTTTATTTTGACTACGAAAAGTTTGAAACAATACTATTTTCTTAACTCTTTTGTCTCGCAGTCTATTTCGTCTTTAGTGGGTTTTTATTTTCATTTATACCCCTTGTATTTTAATGTTTTTTTATTTAACGCGGTGTATTTTGCGATTTTGCATGGGTTTGTTCTTGGTTCGATTAATACTTAACATGGTTTTACGACTCATTTTCTCTATATGTTTTAACGTTATATGCGTCACTTAGTGTTAATAGTTTGTGTTTTTTCTTTACGATTTTCCGGGTTTTGGTCGTTGTTTCGTTGCTACTTAGCACAATTTTATGCTTCCATTCTATAACGTTGGTGGCACGGTTTTACGGCCACCGCCCCGCAACGCGGGGCGCGCTTAAACACAAGTTAAGATGATATTGGCACTAGAGGTGCACATAACGGTTTTTTTGGAACCCGAACCGGTTTTTAATGTTGGGACCGATTCGGTTTATACAGAATTCGTCGGTTTGAAATATCGGTTTCGATTCGGTTTCAGTTCGTGAACCAATACACACTTTTTTTTCTTAAAAACAGCAACACAATTTTTTGAGTTAAATACCAATTTAGTCCTTGAGGTTTATCAAAAATTGTTACTTTCATCCAAAATTTTTTTTGTCAATTTAGTCCCTGTGGTTTCATTTTTTTGTCATTTTAGTCCCTGGACTAACAAGATTTGGATGAAAGTGGCAATTTTTGACAAACCTCAGAGACTAAAATGACAAAAAAATGAAACCACAGGGACTAAATTGACAAAAAAAATTTGGATGAAAGTGCCAATTTTTAACAAACCTCAGTGACTAAATTGGCAATTAACTCTACATAAAGTTCAATTTTTATTGATTTTTACAATTTTTTAAAGGTGTATGGGTATATATTTGTATGTGTAGAGACATTTTTGTATAATTTTGTTATATATAATTTTTTATATAAAATTTTAGTTTTCTTAATAAAAAAATACCGGTTTTTTATACCGGTTATTCTCCAAACCGGTTCGGGACCGGTTCATCCAGAACCTGGTTCGGTTCGGCTTGTAATTTGAAGATGGGGAATCGATTAAGGACTTGTGGTTTGTAACACGAACTGAAAACAGTCCACGGTTTTTTTTTTCACCTCTGAGTGGCACACTAATAGTAATTGATTGATCTCACATTCTCTTGGAAGAAAAAAATTGACAAAAAGCCCATTCTCCAAGCCCATGCTCATGCTTCAAGTCCACGAACATCCAGGCTAGATCACAAACAACTATAAACCCCAGATCCCTTAAAACATACATATAGACAAAATATTAAAACTCGAAATAACAAATTATAAATCTATTTTTTAACATTTTTGTTGTGTGGATTATATATAACTAGCTTGCATGTGGTCTACCAACCACCTTATGGTGGAGTAGTATGAAGGATCAATGATAAAAGTCCCATGACTGAAAGGTCATGGGTTCGATTTTTGAGAGCGTCGGGTTTTACCGATTATTCCATTGTCGTGCCTTTGGGCGGGTGGATAGTCGGGTTTTCCCCTGAACTGGTGGACTTGGTGAAACCAGGAGCTCCCTTACATGTCTGGCTATGCCGGGTGGAAGGGGTCCTGATTTGACTGAGTAGGGATTCCGAATGGAGTTCTTGGTGAATTTCGTTGGCCGTTAAAAAAAAGCTTGCATGTTGTCTTTAATTTATGAATTATTAATTACATGTTTAAGTTCTCTTTTAACTTTAAAGATAGGGAGATCGTAAACTTTGATGAGGGCATAGCTTATATAGAAGATCGCATGGTAGAGCTTGGACCATTTGATGGCGTGCTTGGTTTTTCTCAGGTAAAGTCCATCGGTAAAAACACATATAATTTAAATACATAAAATCTGATATAAAATAGGATTTCGCCTTTTAAATTTAATTATTAACTTACAGTTTAGGCTACTTAATTTTCTTAGTTGTATATTCACACGTACATACACCGTTACACACACATGTTGCGGAGAATTGTTTTAAAAACCCATTTAAGTTATAAAATCTCTATGTATTTTTTTTTTTTTTTGAATTTATGGAACGTCATATACACAATTCCAAGCATTTTTATTTTTAGCAAAAAAGAAAAAAAAACAAAAAATACCGAAGGAAATAAAAAATTAATTCAATAAATAAAACATCTACTTAACAGTTGTGTAACATCATACTTATAAACAACATTGTTTTCTACATATGTTACCTATAAAACTTATTTATTTGAAAGGGAACTGTTATTAAATAATCTCAACTTTGTTTGGTTGGAAAACAATAATCCCAACTTGAAAACTGGAATCTAACAGGTCCAACTTGTATTATTTTTATTTCACTGGATCAAAATTAATTGGGTTTAACCCGGTTAATTTTCTGCCTACTTAGCATGCTACAAAGTGCAAATGGGTCAATAAAATGCATAAAATAGCATGTCAAGTTGGCAGAAAACTAATTGGGTTAAACCCAGTTAGTTTTTGTCTAGTAAAATAAAAACCAAGAATAGTTAGGCTTGTTAGATTCCAGTTTTTAAGTTGGGATTATTACCTTCAAACCCGACAAAGTTAGGATTATTTAATTCCAATTCCCCTTCTTTTAAAGATCCATTTAGTGTTTTTTTATTATTATTTTTGCTCAAAACGCTCAAAAAATGTATATTATATAGAAACCCAGATTTTTTTTATATATAAAAATAAGTTGTTTTAGATGGCGTAACTCACGAGTTAGTGAGAGTTTTCAAAGTTTTAATTTTAATTCCTCAAATATGTGTGTATGTGCGTGTGTGCCAAATCTCATGTATATTAAGCAAATGTCTACGCATCTATATAATTACGCACTCTTAAATAGTATATTTTATATTAGTTATATAATAAAACACAATATGCATATAGTTCCGTACCATTATAGTAAACAATTAATCAACATTTTTAAATCATGCTTTTCAGGGGGCTAAAACTATATTATATTTAAAGTACATAAAACAATTCTGAATTTTTTGATGAGATTAGAAAAATAAGAAAGAATAATATAAAATATAAAAGTGATTATAGTTTAAAATATAGTGAAGCTATATTTAACAAATAAAAATGAAGTTACTTACTTATATCATTTCAGTCGGTTGTAATTTCCTATGTTAATTGAAAACTTTTGTTTAAAAGGAGATGCTATTAGTCAATTTTCTATTTAATTTTCTTGACCAGTTGGTTGTTGTTTGTAACATCCATTGTTATTTTTTTACTATATCTTTACAAACTCATTCAAGTAAGTTACACTAGTTTTAACGTTATTTACTAATTTCGTGAAAATAACGTTAAAAACGACGGACGGTTAATCATGCATCATGTGGTGGCGTGGATCGCCAAAAGACAAAGGGGTACATGCACCGATTGGGTTTGTCCCGATTGCTAAGTGTTATGTGCCTTATGTCCAAGGCTTGATGCCAAACCACATCGAGCCGGGGGTCTCACTGGAAGCAGCCTCTCTATTCTTAGGGGTAGAGGTAAGGCTGTCTACATCTTACCCTCCTCAGACCCTACCTTAGCTTTGCTATAGGTGGGATTAACTGAGTATGATGATATTATATGATATGACTTTACAAACTCAATTTGTAATTGCATGTGATATATTTTACTCCTCTCTTACATTCTTATTAAAAAAAATAACTTTT
This sequence comes from Ambrosia x helenae, assembly GCA_030844895.1. Lineage (NCBI taxonomy): Eukaryota > Viridiplantae > Streptophyta > Magnoliopsida > Asterales > Asteraceae > Ambrosia > Ambrosia x helenae. The sequence continues at coordinate 16,767 of JAUTDX010005925.1, forward strand.
ATAGTTTTCTTTGATTTTAATAAACAATGTAATTTATAAATTTATTTAAGAATAAGCCTGTAAAAATTTTATTGCATGTGATATATTATACTATTCTACCCTTAGAGACTTAGTAAAGGTGTAGTTTATTATTATTATTATTATTATTATTATTATTATTATTATTGGTGGTGGTTGTGGTTGTCGTGGTGGTTGTGATCGTAGCGATAAGATAGTAGCGGTAGGGGTGGTCGAAGTAATGGTAGTACCAATAGTAGTAGGAGCAGCACCAGCAAGAGTAATAACAGTAGTTAGCAGATAGTAGTAGAAGTAGCAATAAGTAGTAGTAGTCTCATTGTCATGTCAACACGGCGTGATGCACGTGCATGGTTACCGTTTTTACGTTTATTTTAATTTGGTTTAATGGTCCCGTCACAATGCATATGTCACACCCTCAAATTTCACGTACGGGGTTTTACCGCGAGTCGCGTGACAAACCAGGATCTAAGTCAACGGTCACAATAAACGACATTATATGATACGTAAAAACGACATAAGCAAACCATTAAGTTTTCATAAACAATCCATCGTTGCGGAAGCGTAAAACTTTATTACAACACGAAAGTAAAAGCATAAAAGTCTAAAAATGCTAAATAAGATGCATATGAATCCTAGACGCTGTGAGACTCCATGCGCCTTTAAAATGCTGCTACCTCAACGACCTGAGACAAACATGCTAAAAACGTCAGCAAATAATGTCGGTGAGTTCACAGGTTTTATGTTAAACCATTAAGTAATGAAAGCCATCATGTTATCACTATGTTAGAAATGATAGCGTTAGCTAGACGCATGAATAATACTACTACGACCGGAAACCATTACAGACAACGATATATGATTTTGCCCGAAACGATATGCACCACCGTCCCACGGTAGCATTATGATCGAGACAATATGCACCCGTCTGGCTCCCAGCCGACGAGTGGGTCAGTCAGTCCCAATAGATCTATCCACATTTCCCCCGTTGTGCCCCGCACATTCATGGTCTCCCCGGGACTTTACGTATCATATAGTATGTAAATGTATTAACACTAGTGTAACATGATAATTTATGAAGTAAGTATAAAGCATGTGTCTCCCCCGAAATTTAAAGACTTAAAGTGGGCCGTGAAACTCACCTGATACTGCTTCCCCTCTAAAATAAGTAAACCCGCTCAATAGACGACACCAACTACCGGTGACCTATCATGACGAGCGTATAAGATGTTAGACTAACAACCTGTAGGTTGGCTAGTCCCAAACAGTCCAGACCATAACCATGTACATTTGAAATGATGTTTAAACATTTAACCGACCACGCCAAGCAAAAACCGACATCCCATTGGTGACCCGACATCCCACGTGTTAGCCGAATGCAAGATATTATGCAATCATATGCAATCAAACACTTTGTATACATCACAATTTACTATATCTAGCATGAAGCCTAATTAACGCATAAACAGGTCCGAACACGTATAACTAAGTTATTGGACATGTCACGGGGTTCCAAACATGTTTCTCGGTGTCAAACCGTGTTCCGGGATGTTAAAATACACATATGACAGCAGTACACGCGATTAGGAATCAAACATGGAATTAGGAAAAGTCAACTGGTGATTAGGAGGGTCAACTGGCGATTAGGATTGCAATCACCACACATACTGGCGATTGGGCTCCCAATCGCCTCCTGTTACACGCGACTGGGGGGCCAATCGCCCCTACTATAGGCGATTAGGGTCCCCTAATCGCCCCTGCTGCACTGTGTTGTCTTTTTGCGCGTTAAACCCTCCAAATCAGATCCGAAACATGTGGAAACACCCAATATCAAACCCAAGACATTAATCCAACTATTTCAAGCAAAAACCCCTAATTTTTCATCATCCTAGCCGTCCCGAATGCAAGTGTTTTCCCAAAATAGCATAACTAGCATGTAAACATCACATCAACATGCAAAACTTACCCTAAATAGCAAATATCCAGATTTCATCACATAATGACATTTTCCGACAATATCCTACTGTTCTAGCATCATCCTAGAGTAAACCCTAACCTCAAACAATCAACAAAACACAACATATCATCATTAATCCTTCATAATCATTCAAACGGGTCAAAACGCCTAATATCAATAATACATATCTATGGACCTTCAAACTCCTAGGTTAACATCATATCAACTCATTTAGATCAGAAACATATCAATAATACAAGAACAACCATGTTTAAACGATAAAAATCCTATCTTGCTTGAATACATCACATATAACAAGCATAGAGGTTTGGGTTTGTTTAGAAACTGATTTTAATGAGTTTTCAAAGACACAAATGTTTAGAAACCAGGTCTGGACCTTTAGGGATCAAAACAATATCATTACAAAGGTTTGGGATGAAGAACACACCTTGAAATTGTAAGATTATGAGGTGTAAAGCTTGGAAATTTGATTTCTTGATCAAAAACGTGTTTCAGAGGTTGAATAAGGTGTGGGGTGGCTTTGGGGTGTATTAGTGTTTCACAAATGATGTTTTACAACATAAGGGTGGTATTTATAGGCATTTCTAGTCGTTTAGTACGCGTCAGGCGATTGTGCAGCAGTTACAGGCGATTAGGGTTTCTAATCACGTGTAACCACTGGCGATTAGACCAATCGCCTATAAAAACTCCTCCAATCGCCCATCTTACTGGCGATCAGGCTAATCACCCCCTATCAGCATGCAATTGGGCCAATCACCCCCTATCAGCATGCAATTAGACAAATCACCCCTTATTTACATGCAATTACGCGTAACCACCTATAATGTCATGCAATTACGCGTAACACCTATAATGTCATGCAATTACGCGTAATCACCATTTTAACACATATAAACACGTATTCATATACCGACAAGTCATATAATGATTGTAAGCACATAATGCATGATAACTAACACGTTCCCATCCGTTTACCAATTCCCGGGACTCGAGATTTACGTGTGTGCGTTAAACCCGGCGATTCTACAAATCGCCAATCCTTGTACACATGGTTATGGACCGACACCCAATGATCCCTCGGACCATTGTAACGACTCCCGATGATTCCTGAATCATCAACACGACTCAACCGACCTGGTCAAGTATGATATTAAGTAGTTGTTTTCAATGTTTTCGTTGAGGTAGACTCGTATGTATGCAAAGTATGAAACGTATGTATGTAAAGTATGAAAAGTATTAACCTGAATATGTCGGGTGTCACATCATCCCCCAGTAGAAAGAATTTTCTTCCCGAAAATTAAATGAAGTCCGGAGATGAAGAGACAAAAGAAAGAAATTTTTTTTCCAGTTGTTACATCATCCCCCAGTTGAAAGGAATCTCGACCCGAGATTCATTTAGTTTTGGAAGCAACATAGTTCGACTCAAAAGCACGCTTAGGAAATAGATGAGGGTACTTGGCCTTCATCTGATCTTCCCGTTCCCACGTGAACTCCGGTCCACGATTTGAATTCTAACGAACCTTGACGATGTGGATTTTACTCTGACGAAGGCTACGAATCTTATAATCAAGAATTTCAACCGGTTCCTCCACAATACGTAAACGATCATCAACCTTGATTTCTTCGAGAGGAACAACGAGAGATTCGTCAGCCAAGCACTTCTTAAGATTCGTGACATGGAAGACATTATGCACGCTACTAAGCTCGGCTGGTAAGTCAAGTCTGTATGCCACTGGCCCAATCCGTTCCAGAATTGGGAACGGTCCGACATAACGAGGGTTAAGTTTGCCGCGCTTCCCAAAGCGTATAACGCCCTTCCATGGAGATACCTTCAATAAGACCCTGTCGCCGACCTGAAACTCCAAAGGTTTGCGACGACGATCGGTGTAGCTCTTTTGGCGGTCACGAGCTGCCGCCATACGATTACGAATTTGTACGATCTTTTCGGAAGTCTCATACACCATTTCTGGACCAGTGAGTTGGCTCTCGCCCACCTCGGCCCAACAAAGAGGAGATCGACACTTCCGTCCATACAGAGCCTCGAACGGTGCCGCCTTCATGCTAGAGTGGTAACTATTGTTGTAAGAGAATTCCACCAGCGGCAGGTGAATCTCCCAACTCTTACCGAAATCGATGACACATGCTCGAAGCATGTCTTCAAGCGTTTGAATCGTCCGCTCACTCTGGCCATCAGTTTGCGGATAATATGCGGTGCTCATGTCCAGTTGAGTACCTAACGCTTTATGCAATTGCTTCCAGAAACGGGAAGCGAAACGGGAATCACGATCGGAGATGATAGAGACGGGCACCCCGTGCTTGGCAACCACTTCCTTAAGATAGATACGAGACAACCGCTCCAAACTGTCGGTTTCCTTAATAGCGAGGAAGTGTGCGGACTTTGTCAACCGGTCGACAATCACCCAGATCATGTCACAACCACTGGGTGATTTCGGAAGTTTGGTCACAAAATCCATTGTAATATGTTCCCATTTCCATTCCGGAATTTCTGGTTGCTATAGAAGACCAGACGGATTCTGGGACTCCACCTTGACCTTAGCACAGGTCAGACATTTGCTGACATACGAAGCTATGTCAGCCTTCATGTTTGGCCACCAATAGAGTATCTTTAGGTCCTGATACATCTTATCGGAGCCCGGATGAATAGAATACCGGGATTTGTGAGCTTCATCCATGACGAGCTCCCGCAAACCGCCAAATAAAGGAACCCAAATTCATTCGGCAAAATAACGTAGGCCATCAGACCTAAGCTCGAGATGCTTATCGGCACTGTGCATGGTTTCAGCTTTAAGGTTTTCCTCCTTCAAAGCCTCTTGTTGAGTCGAACGGATTTGATCAGGTAGGCCAGAATGAATAGTAAGCTGCAAGGCTCGAACGCGACGAGGCTTAAGAGATTCCTTCCTGCTCAGGGCGTCTGCCACAACATTCGCCTTGCCAGGATGGTACTTAATTGCGCAATCATAATCGTTAAGAAGCTCGATCCAGCGACGCTGTCGCATCTTCAGCTCCTTTTGATTAAAGAGGTGCTGGAGACTCTTGTGATTGTTGTAATTGGTGCATTTGGTACCATACAATAAGTGCCTCCAGATCTTTAATGAAAACACAACCGCACCCAACTCCAAGTCGTGGGTGGTGTAGTTCTTCTCGTGAACTTTCAGTTGACAAGAAGCATAAGCAATGACTTTGTCATGTTGCATCAACACACAACCGAGACCCTGTATCGATGCATAACAATAAACCACAAAGTCATTTGTGCCCTCAGGCAAAGATAAGATGGGAGCAGAACAAAGTTTAAGTTTCAGAGTCTGGAAGGCAGACTCTTGCGAATCACCCCAGTCAAACTTCTTGTATTTCTGGGAAAGGTAGGTGAGGGGGTGGGCAATCTTCGAAAAGCCCTCTACGAAACGACGGTAGTAGCCGGCTAGGCCTAGGAACTGTCGCACCTCGGTTGGAGACTTTGGTGCTTCCTAGTCCTTGATGGCTGTTATCTTAGCAGGATCGACATGAATTCCCCTTTCATTGACTACGTGACCAAGGAATTGAACCTCACGTAACCAAAAGTCACACTTGGAGAATTTTGCGTACAGTCGTTCATGCCTCAAGACTTCCAAAACCAGACGCAGGTGTTCCTGATGGTCCACCTCGTTTTTGGAGTAAATGAGGATGTCTTCAATGAAGACAACCACGAATTTATCAAGATAGGGTTTGCAAACCCGATTCATTAAATCCATAAAAACAGCAGGTGCATTCATGAGACCAAAAGGGATGACCAGGAACTCGAAGTGGCCATAACGTTTACGAAAGGCGGTCTTTGGAATGTCAGCTTCTTGCACCCTCAACTGATGATACCCAGACCTCAGATCTATCTTAGAATAAAAACTGGAGCCTTGGAGCTGGTCGAATAAATCGTCAATACGGGGAAGTGGGTAACGATTCTTGATGGTTACTTTGTTCAGTTCCCGATAGTCAATACGAAGGCTTCCATCTTTCTTTTTGACAAATAAGATAGGAGCTCCCCACGGGGATGAACTAGGCTGAATGAATCTTTTTTTCCAACAACTCCTGTAGTTGATTAGATAATTCCTGCATCTCGGGAGGTGCAAGGCGGTAAGGAGCCCGAGCAATAGGTGCAGCACCGGGCGCAAGATCAATGTTAAATTCAACCTGACGGTGAGGTGGAAGACCAGGCAAATCGTCGGGAAAATCACGAACAACAGGAATGTCCTCAATCCTCTTCTCATCGTCAGATGAGACCGAAACAAGAGCTAAGATAGTAGAATACCCTTTACGCAAATACTTATAAGCTTTCATACATGAAATGATGCTCAAAGGAACACCACTTTTCTCGCCATGAACCAAAAGAATCTCTCCATCCGGGAGAGGAAGGCGAATGATTTTATCAAAACAAACGATTTCCGCACGATATAAGGATAACCAATCCATACCCACAACAACATCGAAGCTACCCAAGGACACCGACATGAGATCAATAGGAAAAGATAACCCAGAAAGTTCTAATTGGCATCCCTTAAGAGTATGAGTTGTCTCAATTTTCTTACCATCAGCCAATTCAACGAAGTACTTAACCTCCAAAGGCGTCGATACTATGTCTAACAACAGACTAAACTTAACAGATATAAAACTCTTGTAGGCACCCGAATCAAATAAAACAGAGGCATAACGATCGTTAAGAAGAAACGTACCAGTAACAGTATCCAGATCCGGACGGGCCTCGCCCGACCTAATGATGAAGGCGCGCGCGTTCCTTCCTCCACCCCCGTTACCCCTGTCATTCCTCCCAGCATTCCCCTGCTTCAGTTTGGGGCAATCCTTCCTAAAGTGCCCTGCTTCCCCACAGTTGTAGCATCCCTGATTTCCTTTAAGTGCAGCAGTGGTAGTAGTAGCAGTAGTAGGGGCAACCACCTATTGCAGAGCCTGAAGATTCACCCTGCAGCTCTAGGCCTGATGCCCGTTCTTCTTACAACGGGTACAATAACTACAATTCCCAACATGATGATACCCACAACGATCACACCTAGGCAGTCTACCAGTATACCCACTCTGCCTCTGTCCAGAAGACGAACCCGTAGTCTCAAACTTCCTCGGCTGCTGCTGCTGCTGAGGCTGAACTGTACCCTTACCCGTGCTCTCCCATTTCCTCTTGTTTCCATCAGAGGTCTTCACCACAGTACCCTTAGGAGGCAAAACACCCTCCTGAACCTTCTGTTTGGTTAGCCTATGAGCCAACCGAATGGTATCCCGAAGTGTAGTAGCATCATTCGCGGTCACCAACCCGCGAATCTCAGGAACCAACCCACTAATGTAGAACTCAATAGCCTTATACTTAGGAGTAACAGAATCCAGGCACAAAAGTGCCAACTCATGATAATGAGTGGTATACTCCTCGACCTCAGATCCCACCATCTGATGATTCCACAGCTCATGCTCCAAACTCTTAATCTCATCCCTGGGACAATACTCCATCTTCAAACGAAACACAAACTCGGTCCATGGCAACGCATGGGCCTCAAGTAAACTAATAGTCTGCACAGTCGAATTCCACCAAGTCAAGGCACATCCCTCGAATGTCCCTGAAGCATAATTCACACGATACTCCTCTAGGCAGTTACACATGGAGAAAGCGGACTCGACCTTCTCCAACCAACGAAGTAGTCCCACAGCTCCCTCAGTCCCACTAAAGTTATGGGGTTACATTCCTGAAACATCTTGTAAGTACAGTGGACTGGAGGAGGTGAAGGTGGTGGAGGATGAAAAGAATTCCTTGTTACAACAAGCAACACGGGTCAGAAAACGAACACCACGCAACAAAAGATAAGGAATGAGGGTACGGGTAATTAAATTACTACCATGGCCCAACTGGGCGGCCTGCTGGGCAGCAATAGCGGCTGCCACGTGCTCCTGAATCAAATTATTCAGCTCAGCCTGGGTCATGCTGATGTTACCACGACCCCCATTGCGTCCACCGGCATTCCGACCACCAACGCGACCACCGGGACGTCCTGACATCTTCTGTCAAAGCCAAAGACAAGACTTCAGATTTCAGAACAGACAACAGGAAATCATAAGTAACAAAGTTAAACCAGAGAATTGGATTCCATCATGATTGTCGGATCAAACACAGAGTCCACCAAGATTCTCATGCATTTCAACTTATAATTTCGTGTGCACCCGAAATGATAACTTGCTCTACATGGTCCCCGAGGCGTGCTCCTAGCTTGACTTTCAAACCACAAGGCACCCATGTTCTAGAATAGATAAGAACTCCCAGGTGATAAAACACCCAAGATGTAAAACAAGTACAAGTGTGCGATAATGTGTGCGAGCAAGTGTGTCCATTGGAGTATAGAAAGGGGAGATGTCCGAATCTTGGACAAATCTCCGAAGCATGCCGAAGCCACTCCAATGTACGCCACTGCCGTGCAAGGATAGTAAGCCTCCTCGTCTTCAGCACGAAGATGAAGAATAGAATAAGAAATAAGGATAATAGATAGATGATGTAAGCATAAATGATAATAACGAATGTAATACTAACACCCCGACAATTCCCCATATGATATGACTTATATGAATGTGACCGTCTAGTGTGTGCGACTCGGCTATAGACTTGACTCAACATGCAGTCCTAGTTCACTATAACCATTGGCTCTGATACCAATCTGTCGCACCCTCAAATTCCACGTGCGGGGTTTTACCGCGAGGCGCGTGACAAACCAGGATCTAAGTCAACGGTCACAATAAACGACACTATATGATACGTAAAAAAGACATAAGCAAACCATTAAGTTTTCATAAACAATCCATCGCTGCGGAAGCGTAAAACTTTATTACAACACGAAAGTAAAAGCATAAAAGTCTGAAAATGCTAAATAAGATGCATATGAATCCTAGACGTCGTGAGACTCCGTGCGCCTATGAAATGCTGCTACCTCAACGACCTGAGACAAACATGCTAAAAACGTCAGCAAATAATGCCGGTGAGTTCACAGGTTTTATGTTAAACGTTTAAGTAATGAAAGCCATCATGTTATCACTATGTTAGAAATGATAGCGTTAGCTAGACGCATGAATAATACTACTATGACCAGAAACCATTACAGACAACGATATATGATTTTGCCTGAAACGATATGCACCACCGTCCCACGGTAGCATTATGATCGAGACAATATGCACCCGCCTGGCTCCCAGCCGACGAGTGGGTCTGTCAGTCCCAATAAACGTTGGATGCGATTTTGATAAAAAAAGCTTGGGAAGTTCGTGAAGATTCAAGATGCTCCCGATGTCAAAACAAAAACGCCGAAACAAGTGTTTGAACCGGTGATGACTAAAGAACAAAAGACGTTACTGCATATAAAGCTTATGAACAAGAGGATGGACCAAGAGCGTAAACAATCCAAGCAATAGTCGAGGGGGAGTTTGTAGATGCATTTTGTGCGACTAATGCTTTAGATTACTATTAACATGTGTTAGTGTGTTTTGTCAAATGGGCGAAGGAAGAAAGATTGGGCGAATGAGAGTTTATGAAGGTGCGAAGGAGAGCAAAAGGTGCGAAGGAGAGATAGGAGGGCGAATGTAGTTTAGATTTTAATGTATAGCTTGGTTCGACCGGGTTGAATGGTCGAACCTGCACATTCACCAAGCAATATGGGCGAATGTGCAGGCTTATAAATAGGTTAAGCTCATTTTGAATGTAAGTTTTGGTCATTTTTGTTTCCCTCATGTTTGAGTCTCTCCCTAGGGTTTTGTGTAAACTTAATTCACGTCATATGTTGATTGTAAACCTTATTTTAACGTGTAATTGAGTGTGTTTATGAATGAAATGAAGCTTTTAAAGATGATTTCTGTGTTTTGTTAGTATTATTATCATTTTGTGATTGATTCAGGGATTCCACACCTGAATCAAACTTGTTTGATCAATATCTTTGTAGATTTGACGATCCTACGCGCATACAAAGTGGTATCAGAGCCATTATGGATCAAACAACCACAAATTGATAATTTTACAGCTGATTTGGACCCTATTTTGATCAAAAACTTTATGTTTCATTGATAAAACTGAATTGGTGATAAATTGATTGATTAGAGCTTGTTTTCATGGATAAAATGCAAATTTTCTTTGATAAACATGTTCCAAATCAAATCCGAAGCAAAACCTGATTAGAATCATCAAATTTTTTCAACTTTTGAAAAATTTGATCAAAACTAACTGATTTTCAAAAGAATAACCGTTTTGAAAGTGAAAGGGTCGAACCTAGGGAGAATAGGCGAACGTGTGTGTTAAACGGTCGAACCAAAGGATTTTTGGTCGAAGGTGGTGTTTTAACTGGTCGAACCAAGAGTTTGTTAGTGTATTGTTGTTCATCATCGACCATACTTGTCTCATTCTACCATTCGTACGTCGAAGGTGAGAATCAAACGGTCGAAAGAGGATTTAAACGGTCGAAAGTGATTTGTGTTTGTCATATTTCTCATTCGTATATTTTTAAAACGGTCGAAGGAGAATATTTTCTCTCATTTGACCACTCGACACATACGAAGGAGAAATCTTTTTTAAACTTTTCTAATCTTTTCGTGTTTAATCATTTTCAGATCAAGATGTGGAACTTTCCTACTACACCACGACCTAACACGACACCATAATAGCAGACAACCATGGATCCTTGGTCGGTTGCTGCCCAAAAGTCTAGTCAATCATCACAACCTATCAACTACATGGCGATGACTAGTTCTATTCCTCAACACGTTGCACAACCACAACCGCAACCGATTGGTGACTATTGGGGGTAGCAGCAGCAGCGGTTCACTCACAGACGACTAATGCCATATCAACTCTTATCCAAGACTTGTCCTTGGGGAGTGGAAACCGTCCACCTAAGCTTATGGAAATGGTCGACTACAACACGTGGAAGACCAAATTCAAGATCCATTTGGAGGGTATGGGTTTAGAGGGAACTGAGGCGTGGCAGATGATTGCGAAAGGCTATGTTGCTCCGATCTTGGAGAACACGGGAGAGCCTATTCCATTGGAAAATCTAGCAGACGATGAAAAGAAAAAGTTTGCTATTGAGAAGAAGGCGTTTTCTCAATTGTCTCAAGCTATCAACACTGATTTGCTTCATCATTTTGGTTCTTGCACAACTTCTAAATAGCTGTGGGACATGTTGAGGAACATGCATGATGGAAATGAGAAGACTAGGAAGCTAAGGATGGAAGAGCTTCGAAAAGAGTTTGAGAATTTTAGTTACATGGGTAACGAGACGTTGAAAGAGTTGGTTCCAAGGTATTGCCACTTACTCACAGAGTCACAGAGCTTTCAAAGCTATGAGATTGGCATACCTATGTCCGAATTGGTGGACAAGTTTGGCTGATGCGTTACCACCATATTGGAACCAACATATTGAGGTGTTAAAAGAGAAGGATGCGTACCAGTATTGGACTATCAACGAGTTCATTCAGAAACTGGAAAACAAGGAGATGGAGGAAAAGAGGAAAGCAAAAAGGGCTCAAATTCCTCAGAATCCGGAATTGTATCTTGGTGGTACATCTTCTTCCCATTCTACTTCCAGTTCTACTTCTAATGTTGCTCCACACATCGCGTGCGTATCTAACATTGTTGAACCACCCAAAACACCAATCAACTACCTTGCTTAAACATCTTCATATACCTCACCATCATATTCAACACCTACTTATATTCCCCATTCTCACCCCATGCAACAAGCAGCATGTTACTTTGCTAGCCAACCTCAACAACAACAACTATACAATCCTCAAATGAACCAGATGCAACTTAACCAAAATCAAAATAACCAAAGCCCGATTGTGTTGGATACTTCAAATCTAAACAATGTTACTGTTGAGATTGCCCAACAACATGTAGCATTAGTTTCAGCTATGGTAGCATCATACAATGGTTTGGTTGCTAGTCAAATTAGGAACAACAACTTGACTAATGAGGACTATGCACAGACCGACAAGGAAGAAATGGAATTGATGGATATTCAGTGGGCATTTGCAAGTATCATGAGAAGAGCCACTGATTTTATTCAAAAGACCAAGGAAAACTGATCTTTCAACTTCTCCTAACACCACTTATGGCTTCAACAAAGCCAAAGTCACTTGTTTCAACTGTGGTGAGAAAGGTCATTTCAAAGAGAGTGCACACAGCCAGCACAACAAGGTAATAGAAATCCATTCAACTCTACTTACCAAAGCCCAAACCCAAAACCAAAATCAAGTGTCATACCGAAGTCCAAACATTTCAAGTTTTCAACCTCACAACAACTATCAAAACCGCCAAAATAGCCAACAAAATAACAATGCTAGACAATTAACAACACAAAACCAAAACCAAACACAACAGAATTCAAACCGAACAATCCTTCCCATCTCTACACCAAACACACAAACCCAAACTGAAACCCGAATCAGCTTTGGTGATACAGAAGGATGAGGGTTTTGATTGGACCAGTATGCAGTTGGGTGTTGAAGAAATTACTACGGAAATGTGGCTTGTGTGGCACAAAAAATGAATTTGGATGAACCGGTGGAGGTTGAAGAAGAGATTGTGACTGAGAGATGAGTGATTGAAGATTGAAGAGTCGAATGACGAGATGAATGTTGATGTTGAAGAGAAGAAGTCTGGAATGATTCTTGACTCAGTTGCTGATATTCCAGAACAGTTTGATTCTACTTATTCTGATGAGGAGAGTGAGTCTGATTCTGAATCTATTGTTAACTCACTGGATGATGACATTGACCAGTTGCTTGCTAAAGCTTGACTTCTTGATGACACGGAAATCATGCATTGTGGATGATGCTTGCACCAGAATTGATTATTCCAAGTTTTTCCGCTGGGAAGGAAGCACACTTGCACTGATGGCCATGACTGAACCTCCCTAAATAGGTAAGTTCTGATCTACTGTTAATTCAAATTCAACTTG